>JAODAL010029850.1:0-50918 GCA_025379985.1 Phyllomedusa bahiana | reverse complement strand
TGGCCCACAGTGCTGATAGGTGGTGATTACATATACTATTGCGCCACTTGGCCAGGCACAGAGGCTGGCCAGGGAGCTCGTCACTTCGTGGGATCATGAGAGATAAGTGAGTTACTTCTTTCTTTTTTTAACGCCAATGGAGCCTAAACCCTGCCTGTCTACCTATATAGGCCCCTATACCCTACCTTACCCTGCCTACCTACCTATTTAGGCCTCTATGCCTATAACCTACCTAAACCCTGCCTGCCTACCTATATGGGCACCTATAAGCTACCTAACTCTGCCTGCCTATCTATATGGGCCATTGTTGCCCTAACAAAACCCCTGGATTCCTACCTAAATGGGGTCCTATAGCCTACCTCTACCCTGCCTATGTAGTGACCCAGCACTGAATTTCTTTGTTCCATATTTTGCTGTATTCTGTCACAATGTTTCAGTGCAGAAAAGAAATCATAATATTGCAGTCTAAAGTTTTTCTCTAGGTCGCCCTCGGGCTGTTTGGTTCTTGTTATAACATTTGCCTATGTAAAAACATGTATATTGTGCTGATTGGCTGCATAACTGTCGTTCAAAATGATGCAATAGCTCTCTGGACTGTGACCCTCTGCTACATGCCAACACCAACGGCGGGGCCAGAGGCAGTTAGGCAGTTAGGCAGTTAGTTAGTTAGTCTTGCTCCTCCATCGGGGGTGTGCGAGGTCTCGGCAAGGTCAAGGTATGTGTTGCTCCCTGGCTCACCTCAGCCATTCTGCTAGGCCCTAGCCTACCTCAAACCTGTCCTTAATTTCCTACCACCTAAGGGACTCACACAGGATCTCCAGTGCTATCAGGAGGGTGCAAGTCCAGTCAGAAAACCTTCTGTCCGACCGTCGGGGAATAGAGGGTCTCCCACCAGCGGTCTTTAGTCTTCCCCTGGCTTTCAAGTCAGAGATCCACGCCCCTTCTCATGCGTCAACGCGTGCGGAAGTAGCTTCGTCTGTCTAAATCCGAGTATTCAAGAATTCAGAGGTCCTTCAAACCAGGTCTTTTTCTCAAAGCCCGTGCTTGGTGTAAGAATCCATCTTCAGGAATAAGGTCTGTAATCAGTTATCTTTCAAAAGTTTTACTCAAGCTTAAAGTTACCCAGGTCTGACACATACTAGGTGTTGTTCATCAAAGCTGGATATTCATATATCAAGTCAAGTATTTTTAAACTGCTCGAATACAATATACACTGACACCTTATGATAATTTGCAAAGTTTAATAGAGATACAGTGACCCAAATTCTATACATATATAATATTACCCCAAACAAAGTATTTTTTTTTCAATAGTGTTGTTATAAAGATTTACAGTGTGAATATAAACGAGTTTCGGTTTTGGAGCCTTTATAAGCACATCTGCAGAACAAAGAGTATTGTGGTGAGATATAGCATAATGTACAAAAGGGAATATGTTACTGCATCACATTATTGTTTTCCGGTTTGATCGAGACAAGGGCTAAACTAGTTTTGCTGCAAATAATGCAACTACCGTTGTTTCCGAACCCGGGTTTTGGTCGTCTAGTGTTTGGGTGCCCTTGACTAGGACAACGAAAAAATTTTTGGGTATCAGGTCCGGGGGAAAGTTACCCCCAAATTACCCGTCCCATACACCGTTACCCGTGACAACAACCATCTTAAGGGGGGCCACCCCAGGGTTCCGAGTATCCCACCTCCCTTAGTCCCCCTATATTACCAAAACCCTGTTGCCTTGGGGGGTTTCCCTATACCCTTTCCCTAAACCCTGATACCTGTATGGGCCCACTTTAGCTACCTAAACCTCCTATCTATTAGGACCCCTATAGCCTATCTATATCCTGCCCACCTAAAACCTTGTGGGGCCCCCACCTTAGCCCAAATCCCTATAGTTCTGGGGGCCCTCTACGCCTGACTACCTAATACCTATGTGGGGCCCCCCTATAGCCTACCTTTTGCTATCTGGAGCCCCCCTTTTGCATGCCCACCCCCAAAACTATGTGGAGCCCACCTATAGCCCACATACTATGGTCACCCACTGCCATTTAGGGGACCTGGGGGCCTGCAGAGATACTTGCTATCTGGGGTCTTACCTACAGCCTACCTACCTACCTGGGGCTGCCTACTTTTCTGGGACAAAAAAACCCTCTGAAGAAGAAAGGCTATTAAAATTTGCTTTTAATGTAATTTAAGTAAAAATTTCATACTTAAATGGCGCCTGAGAAAATAAAAAAAAAAAAGGAAGGCTCACCTTTGGGGGGGCTAATCTAATTTTCCCATCCAGACCCCCCAGGTGGCGGGAGCTATTTTAGCCCTTTTCCTTAACAATAAAGGAAAAATCGCCCCAATAAGGGCGGGGCCTGGGGGAACTGACCCCGCAAAGAAGTCAACCCCTATAAATAAAATATTGGTCCCCTTTCCCCAAAATGTTTCCATTTCTCCAGAAATGCATCAGGGGGTGTGGAGATGGAAAACCAAAAAAGGGTAACAGGCTGTGATACAGTATGTTAGTCAAGCTGTAGAAAAACTGTCAAAAGTATGTGTGAAAGAGAGTATTACAGGCAGTATAAAAGCCCCCAACAGAAAGGCCTATGACCCGGGTTATTTTACTCATGTTACCCCGGTGGTCAGCAAACAAAGCAGAAGTGGGAGTGCGTGGCAACATTTAGGCCCGGGGCGGCTCTAAACCAAAAAAAAAACAATCCCATGTGAGGAAAACAAATTGGGGGAAAATAAATAAATGAAAACCACAACCTATTAGAGAGCCCAATATAGTCTTTTTCACCGATTTTTGGAATGCTCGAAGCGAACGTCCCTTTCCCCTGTAGAGGTTGCGGCGTGGGCCGGTTCCCTGTGAACGCGGTAATGAGCGCGGGTCAGTGGTTTTAAAGGAAGCGGGGGTTAGTGGCCCCTTTATGTGGGCCCCGGGGGCCAGTGCGCCCGTGGAGCCGTGCCGGGACAATGATGCGCCCCATGGGCGCCGGCGCATGCACTTTAAAACATTTAAAACCCTATTGGGAAGTTTTTAAGGGAAATATGACTGATGCAATAGGCACTCTGTAAAATTAAAAAAGCAGCTTTTTGGGGGGGGGGGGGAAAAACGGAAAAAAGCCTCGAGATTTAAAAAAAAATAAAAAAAAATATTACAATGAATGCAGGTGTGGGGAAAACAAAAAAGAATATTTTAGAAGAAAGAGCATGTCCATTTCAGGAACGTCTAAAAGGGAAAATTTAATTGCTCACTTCACTAAAATGCCCTTTTTTAAAAAGGGAAAATTGGTCAAGATTTTCATTCAATCCTGGGGGGGGTCATGGTGTTCAAGGTAAAAACCCAAAAAAGCTTTCCTCTGCAAGGAGAAAGTGATCAATTTTCCCGCGTTTGGCAGAGGGGGGGGGATGCGGTCAATCCCCACCCCAAACGTGGCAGCTTACGTAAACTATTGTGTTTCATTTCTCAATGACGTGATACTGAGGTGTCCCTTGCGTGGCGAACATCCCCCAAATGCTAAACATAGGGGCGTCGAAGTTTTGCGATGTTTTGCCTTATATTGTAGGCCTTTGTACACCTAAAACATGTAGAAAAGACATGTGTCGTTTTACGGTTGATAAAAGGGGTTTGTTTGCCCAAATTTTCTTTGTCTCCTTATTTTGAGAAAGTTAGTCTGGGTCATGAATGTGAAAAAAGGGAAAACATTCCCCAAACAGGGGAAATTTAACCCTTTCCCGGTCGTCGCACCACGTTTCTTTCCTTGGGGGAAAAGAAAGGGGTTTGCGTCTAATAGATCGCGAAGGTTTTTTCCCCCGCTTTATGTGCCCGGGACGGGTAAACCCCTATGTGGCCCCTTAGATTGGGTCCCCCTTAGGATGTGCCAGTGACGTTTAAAGGGGACTCACGAAAATTTGGGGCTTTTTTTGCCCAAAATTTTAGCTGGACCGACGAAATGACGGGTTTGGGGTCGTTCTTTGGGTTTAGGGTCCTACTGGGGGGAGTGTGCTGCGTTTCACTCGCAAGTGCTTTATTGTTTGCCTGTCTCGGGGATGAAATCGGGATACCCCTTAAACCCAAAAACCCTCTGTCTCAAAATTTTCCCGGGTTTTCTCTCCTAAAGGTCATTTTAGCTGGGGAAAGCAATTGGTCTTAATCAAAGGTTTTTAATTGCCCCTTGGGTTTTACTCTTTTAAGGGGTGTAGGATGGTGACTCTCCCAGGCAGTGGGGGTTTGGGTAGCTGTAGGCTTACAAATAATTGTCGTTCTTCAACTCACCTTTTGTTCTTTGGAGATCAGGACATCCAAAAAAAGGTAGTTGGGGTTTTCCCCCCCCAAAATTTCCCCAAAACGTAAATTTTTCAGGTTTTTTTGTATTGCGTTAAAGCACTTTTAGAAAGGGGAAAAAAAATTTTCATTTTTTGGGTTGCCTTTTTCCATAAAATTTGAAGACTTTTCATCAATAAAAATCAAAAGCCAAAAACCCAAAATTTTATAAAAAAGGGGAAAAAGGTGGTGGACTTTCAAAAAAAACGGGGGGAAGCCCCCCATTTGCCGGGGAAACGGGGCCCGCATACCCCCTGGGGCACAACCCACTCCCATGGCGGTGCCTTTGTTTGGGGGAAAGGGATTTCAGGGTCAAAAAAAAAAATAGTTTTTAGTCAAGATAAACTCCTTTTGATAAATTCAAAGGGTTTGCTGTTGTGTTAATTTTGTCTCCCCCTTGGGAAAAAGAAAACTCCTGACCGTTTTCCCAAATTCCCAATTGGTGTGGAAATTTAGATGTATATAAAGATTCCCCAATTTTTTGCTGACCAATGATGACCCGGTTTAAGATAAGGCCATTAGGCGTTTTGGAGTAGATTGTGGGTCCCTAAAGGAGGAGGGAAAGACTTTCAAAAAAAAGGGTTGCCAAAATTGTGATCGATATATGTCCCACAATTTTAAATTTTTAAGGCGTTTTTCCCCCGGGGGATTTTGGGGGCCCGTCCTTGAGAGGGGGTTTGCCCTTTTTAAAGCAGTTGGGCAAGGCGTAAAAAAAATTGGGCCCAAAAGTAGGAAACCTGGTGTTTAGGGAAAACTTTTTCGTTTTTATCCCATTAAAAACCGTTCCCTGGCCTTGGTGAGCAAAAAAATTTCAGCCCAGACGGGGAAAGGGTTTGGGTTTGGGGCGAAAAATTAATTTCCTTTTTAAAAATGGGGTTGGTCAGCAAAAGTGCTAGCAAAATGTTTTCGGGATTGTGTTGGTTTTTGGTTTTCCCAATTTTTGCCCCCCCCTTTTAGAAAGGTTTCTTTTACATACATCATGTATTTGGGTTTTGGGTTTTACCAGGGCCTTTAAAGTTTTGGGTTAATAGGTTGGGGCCCTTTGGGGGTGGGTCTTAAACTTGTAAGATCCTTAAAGCCCAGGTCAAAAAATACATCGACACATGAAAATATCATGACCGGAAAGGGATTCTTTTGCTTTTTAAATTTTTAAAGGGCGGTAAAAGGGGCCCTTTCCCCAAAATCGTTTTGGGGGGGGTTTGGATAAACCGAAAAAAATAGTTAAGGGCCTTTAAAAATTCAGGGGGTATGCCAGGCCTTTACTTTTCCCTTTTTTTTCTGGGGGGGAAAAAAATTTTTTTTCCCCTGCCCAAATTTTTGTTTCAAAAAGATGAAAGGGCTTTTGACAATCTTTAAAGGAATGGGAACCCCGTGGTGGGTACAAAAGGGTAAGGCCCCTAGCAAGGGTTTCATTTCTTCAAAAGGGCAAATCCAGAAGAGGGGGTTTAAAAATTTGAGTGTTTTAAATCCCTTCGGTTGGGGAAAGACGTTTGAGGTGACCTGTTTTTTTGTTCCAAAAATCGGTTTTGATGGAGTAGTTTTTTGGTTCCCTCCGTTGGTTGGGGTTGCTGTTAAACTAAAAAAAACGTTGGGTTTTTTACCCCCCCTTTTTTAAGCTGCCCCCTACGTCCCCCTAGGCCCCGGGAAAAGTCCCTTTTGGGCCCGGGGGCGTGTGGGATTCGTCTTTTTTATCAGGTCTGAAAGATCTGTCCGTTGTTTAGATTTCAAATTTTGAATGTCTCTATTTGTATTTTTTTTTGGTTAGACCCCGTTTTAACCTAATTTTCCCTAAAATCCCCCAGATCACGCAAAGAAATGGGCGGTGTTTTCTGGGCCTTTAGATGGTAATGGGAAAAAGCTCGATCTGGGCCCTTTTAGTTTTTTTTTCTTTCTGTGCAAAACTCCGGGTCCCCTGTAAATTTTTTTAATCTGTTCGTCCGGGTCCTTAATTTTTGGTTTTCAAAGTTTTCCCAAAGTTTTTTTTTCTTTTCCCTTAAAAAGGAGCGAAAATAACTTGGGAGAGCAGGTTTGTGATCTCCCTCTCCCCGTTATTAGGGGCTCTGTTTATTTATTTCGGTTTTTTAAGGGGTAAAATGTGATTTGAGTCCTGTGGGGATTTTTTTGTTGGTAATGTAATGTTGTAAAAATTTCCCCCTCCCACCAAGGGTGCCACCTGGTTTTTTTTATAGTCCCGGCAACTCTTTAAAGGAAAAAGATTTGAAATGGGAAAAAAAAAGATATTGTATGAGTGGGGTTTTGTTTAGAGAAACCCCCTTTTTTTGAGTTAATGCTCCATTTTCTCAAAGCGGGGGCCCTGAGCAAGGAAACCTGCCTTTCCGAGGGAAAAAAAATTAAAAAAGTGTGTAAAGTTAAACATTGGAGCGTTGGGAACTAGAGGAAACCCTTAAAAACCAAATTTGTAAACAAAACCCCTCTGAAGGGGGAAAAGGTATTTAAAATTAGCTTTTAATAGATAAATTTTTAAAGTAAAATTACCACTTAAAGGGCCCCTTTTGAGAAAAAAAACCCAAAAAAAAAGAGAGAAGGTCATTAAGGGGGGACCCAAAACTTAATTCCTATTTCCCGACCCTCAGGTGGGGGGGGGCTATTTAGCCCTAGGGGGATCAACAATAAACAGGAATATCGCCCAATAAGGGCGGGGCCCCGGGGGGAAACCCGAACCCGCAAAGAAGTCCCAACCCTATAAATAAACTATTGGTCCCTTTCCCAACATGTTTCCCTTTTTCCCGAAATCGCCTTTAGGGGGGTGATGGAGATAGCGAAGACCAAAGAGGGTTTAAAAGGCTGTGTACAGTTTGTTATGTCAAAATTTGTAGAAGAAAAATGGGCATAACGTATGTGCTGAATTGGGGAATATATACGTGCAGCTATAAGAGCCCACAACCGAAATGCCCTCATGCAAATGGATTATTTTACTCACTGTTACCCAAAGGGGAGTCAGCAAACAATGCCCGAGTGGGTTTTGCAGTGTGGGAAAATAAGGCCGGGGGGACGGTTTTTAAACCAAAAAAAAAACCAAACCGATGTGAGGAAACAAATTTTTGGGGACGATAAAACTAAATGAAGCCACAAAAAAACCCTTTTTGAGAGGGCCCCTTTTAGTCTACTCACCAGGGGTGAGAATGCTCGAAAAGGGCAGTTCCCCCCACCTGTTGAGGTTTTTCCGGGGAGTGGGCCCGGTTTCTGTGAGGACGGGGTTTTTTGAGGCGGTCAGTGGTCTTAAAAAAGCGGGGGGGGCGTAGTGGGGGCCCTATTTTGCTTTTCAGGGCGGGGGTGCCCCCGTGGAGCCTTTTCCCGGGGGGGCAATGTTTGCGTAAATGGCAGGGGCCGGCGCATGCGGAACAATTTAAAACCCCTTTTTGGGGAAAGTGTTGGGGACTTTAAACTGAATCCCAAATACTTTGCCTCTGTCAAAATATAAAAAAAGCGGTTTTTTGGCTGGGGAAACGGAACAAAGACCCGAGAGTATACAAAAATTAAAAAAATAATAAAAATGAATGCAGAGTGTGGGGAACAAAATAAGAATTTATAAAAAGAAAGGGGCATGTCCATATCGGGAAACGATCTAAAAGGGTTTTTAAATTTTGAAGTAAGGCAGGTCCATTTTCCGGAAACCGTTAAAAAGGAAATTTATATTGCTCACTTCCCCCCCAAAAAATTTTTTTAAATTAAAAACCCCAATTTGAATTTAAAGGTGTTCATTTCAACCCGGGAAGGGGTCTTGGTTTTAAAGGGTAAAAAATAAAAAAAGCTTTCCTCCTCCAAGAGCAGTGATCAATATTCCCGCGTTTCCCGGGAGAGGGGAAAATTCCCGGTCCAATCCCCAAAACCAAACGTGGGCCCAACTTACGTCATTTGTGTTAATTTCTCACATGACGTGATACTGAGGTGTCCCTTGCGTGGCAAAACACGCCCAAATGCTCACCTATCGGCGTCGAATTTGTCGCGTGTTTTCCCTATATATTTTTTGGCCCATGAACCTCAACTGTAGCGACATGTGTCGTTTTCAGTTGATGAAGTGGTTGATGTCAAATTTTTCTCTTGTCATCCTTATCTGAGAAGATTTTATCTGGGTAAATGGAAGGCGAAGGAAAATTCCCACAGCGAAATAAACATTCGGTCGTCGCAACACGTTTTTTTCCCTTTGGCGGAAGTAATGGCTGCGTACTAAAGCGGGGAAGGTTCTTCCCCGCTATATGTGACAGGGGTTTTAAAACCCACCTTTGGCCCCTTTAGTTTTGGGCCCCACCCTTTTGGATGTCCCAGTGACGTTTCAAGGACTCACGAACTTTTGGGGCTGCTTTGTCAAATGTCGCCGGTTGACAGATTCGGTCAAATCTTTGGGGTTTTTTGTCCTACTGTGAGGGTGTGCTGCGCTCCCCCGCAATTGTTTATTGTATGCCTTTCCTCACATCGGTTGTTTTTTTTTGGTTTTTTAAAGCCTGTAACCCGGCCTCATGTTGCACAGCACATCCCCCTCTGCATTTTTTGCTGGGCTCACCTGGGTAACGTGGTAAAATTAAACCGGGGCATGAGGGGGGCATTTCGTTGTGGGTCTTATAGCGATGAATCTCTCTTTCGCACATATTTAGACGTTTCTTCTACCAGGGTTGAAAAACTACTGTTAAAAGCCGTTATCCCTCTTTTGGTCTTCGCTATCTCATTTTCCCTGATGCGATTTTTTGGAGAAACGAACATGTTTGGGAAAAAGGGGCCCCTTGTTTATTTTAGGTTAGACTTCTTTGCAGGGTCAGGTTCCCGCCAGGACCCGCCCTTATTGGGGCGTATTTGTTTTGGTTTTGGGGTAGGGTAAAGCTCCCGCCTTGAGGGTCTGGATGGGAATTTTGATTGTCCCCCCCCATTAGGTGAGCCTTCTCTCTTTTTTTGTTATTTTCTCTAGGGCGCCATTTAAGTATGTAATTTTATTTAATTATTTTTAAAAAGAAAGTTTTATAGCCTTTTTCCTTCAGATGGTTTTTTGCTATTGGCTTTAAGGTTCCTCTAGTTTTTCACGCCCCCAATGTTTACTTTGCACACTTTTTATTTTTTTCCCTCGGTATGGCAGGTTTCCTTGTCAGGGCCCCCTTTTTGAAAAAGGGGAGCATGACTCAAAGGGTTTTCTCTGAAAACCATCATACAATTCAGGTTTTTCCCACCCCATCTATTGCATTTAAAGATTGACGAGGACTTTTAAAAACGGTGGATCCTGGTGGGAGGGGGGAAAAGTTTAAAAATTAATTTAAAAAACAATTTATCCCGAGGACTCGAATCACATTACCCTTCAAACCGTAATAAAATAAACAGAGTGTCAAATACTGGGAGGGGGATAACCTACCTGCTCTCTCAAGTTACTTTTCGCTCCTTTTAGGGGAAAAAAAAAAAGATTTGGAATCTTAAATTTCCAAATTTAAAGGGACAGACTGAACGATTAAAAATTTACAGGGGCCCCCGGAGTTTGCACAAAAAGAAAAAAAAAAAACAAGTGCAGTTCGAGCGTTTTCAGTAATTAAAGGACAAAAAAACACCGTTTTCTTGGTGATCTGGGGGGATTTTGGGGGAGAATGGGTTTTTACACGTGTTAACCAGAAAAATCTATAGAGACATTAGGACTGAAATTCATCAACTGAGACGATTTTTTCAGACTTGAAAAAGAGCAAAAATCCCACACGCTCCCGGTCTAAAGGACGTTCCCGGGGCTCTAGAGGACGTAGGGGGGCAGCTAATAATAGGGGTAACAACCCACGTTTTTTAGATACACACAACCCCTACCAACTGAGGAAAAACGCTTTAAATACCCCATCATACCGAGTTTGAACAAAAAAAGGTCACCTCTACAGCTTCCAGCGAAGGGATTTAAAACACTAAAATTATTAACTCTGGGGTTGGATTTGATTTTTGAAGAAATGCAATCTTGTAGGGCTTATCCTTTGTACCACCCCCTGGGTTCAGTCCTTTTAGATGGAAAAAAGACCTTCATTTTTTTTCACGAAAATTGTTGGAAAAAATTCTTTTCCCCCCCAGAAAAAAAAGGAAAGGAGGCTTGGGCATACCCCCTGATTGTTAAAGGAGTTAGACTACTTTTGGGTTTTATCCGAAACCCCCAAAAATGTTAGGCAAGGGGACCTTTTACCGACCTTAAAAAAAAAAGAAAAAAAAAAAAACCAAAAACCCAAACAAAAAAAAAAACAACCACAAAAAAAAAAAAAAAAAAAAAAAAAAAAAAAAAAGAAAAAAAAAAAAAAAAAAACAAAAACAAAAAAACCCCAAAAAAAAAAAAAAAAAAATAAAAAAAAAAAAAAAAAAGCTGAAAAAGGGCGACCCCCTTCCAAGGGGGCCCATGTCTCGGGGAAGAAGCCTTATGTCAAAAATTTTGGGAAATATATCGATCAAATTTTGGGCACCTTTGTAGAAAGTTCCCTCCTACTTGGGAACCACAGATCTACTCAAAAGCTAGATGGCCTTATTTGATCCTGGGTCTCATTTGGGCGCATAGTGTTTGAATCTTTTTTAATCTATTCCACACCAATTGGGATTGGAAGCGGTCAGGAGTTTCTTATCCTCAAGGGGCAGACAATATATATCACATAGCACCTTCGTGGTTGAGCTAATGGAGTTTATCTTGACTAAAAACTATTTTCTTTTTGACGGTGGAGTCTTCCACCAGCAGAGAGGCACCGCCATGGGCAGTGCCTGTGCCCCAGCGTATGCGGGCCTGTACCTCGGCTGGTGGGAGGCTTCCACCGTTTTTGGCGATAGTCCACCACCTTTTTCTGATAAAATTGGGTTATGGCTTAGATTCATCGATGATGTCTTCATTATATGGAACGGCACAAAAGATGAATTTGTTGCCATGCTAAAAGTGCTGAACGTCAATGCACTAAACCTGAAATTTACGTTCGAATTTGGGGGCGACACTCTACCTTTTTTGGATGTCTTGATCTCCAAAGAACAAACAGGTGAGTTGAAGACGACAATCTATCGTAAGCCTACAGCTACCAACTCCCTACTGCGCTGGGAGAGTCACCATCCCACACCCCTTAAAAGAGGTATACCAAGGGGACAATACCTTCGATTAAGACGCAATTGCTCACAGCTAAGTGACTTCAGGAGAGAAGCAGGTAATCTGAGACAGAGGTTTCTGGATAAGGGCTATCCCGATTTTACCCTGAGACAGGCATACAATAAAGCACTTGCGAGTGAGCGCAGCACACTCCTCACAGTAGGACATAAACCCAAAGATTCGACCGAATCTGTCATACGTCTGGTCGGCACATTTGACAATGCAGCCCCAATCGTTCGTGCGAGTCCTTGAAAGTTCACTGGCACATCTAAGGATGGACCAGCAGATCTAAGGGACCAAATAGGTGGTTTACCCGTCGGTCAAATTTTGAAGGGGGTAAGAACCTTCGTGATCTTACTAGTACGCACGCCATTACGTTTCCGCCAAGGAAATAAAATGTGGTTGCGACGGGAGACGAATTGGTTCATTCCGCTGTGGCGAAATTGTTACTTTGCACATTGATGACTCAGACTAACTCTTCTCAGATAAAGGATGACAAGAGAAAATTTTACAATCAACCACTTCATCAACTGTTTATAACGACACATGTCGTCTACATGTGTAGTGTAACATGCGGCCTACCAATATATAGGCCAAAACTCGCGACAACTTTCGACGCCGTTTAGGTGGAGCATTTGGGCGATGTTCGACTTTGCAAGGGCACATTCAGATCACGTCAGGTGAGGAATTGAACACATAGTGAAGTTTAAGATGGCCTAATTTGGTGTGGCATTGACCGCATTCCCCCTCTATGCCAGAGCCGGAACATTGGTCTAAGCTGCTCTTGACGAGTGATGCTTTGGATTTTTACCTTGAACACCATGACCCCTTCAGGATTGATGAACATCTTGTTCTTCAATTGCTTTCTATAAGATATTTTTTGTAGTGAAGTGAGCAATTAGAACGTTCCTTGACATGGACATGCTTTTTCCTTCTTCCTCACATTCTTTATTTGTTCTACACACTCATGCATTTATTGGTATATATTGGTATTTTCTGTATACTTTTCGAGTCTTGGTCTCGTTTCCCTCAGAGCATAATACGTTTGTATTTATATTTGACAGATGTGCACTTATTGCATGCGGTCATATGTCTTATACTTCCCAATATGGGTTAAGTGTTTAGCGCTACGCGCCGGCGTTGGCCATTGGCGCATCATGGTCCCGGATCGGGCTTCAGGGCGCACTGCCCGTGACGTTAACATAGGCGCCTCTACGCGCGCTTCATAGACACTGACCGCGCTCATTACCGCGTCTCCAAAAAACCGGCCACTCCCGGGAAAACCCCTCTACAGGGTAGGGCGTGTGTTCTGGCTTTCCCCAGTCTGGGGTAAAATAATTTGGGCTCTCAATTGGTTGTGGCTTCATTTAGTGTATCTGTACCCAGTTTGTTTTCCCTTACTTTGGGATTGTTTTTTTTGGTTTAGAGCCTGACCCGGCCTCATTTGCACACTGCACCTCCACCTGATTGTTTGCTGACTCACCTGGGAAACAGTGAAAAAAAAAAATAATCCATGCATGAGGCGCACTTTTTTGTTGGCTTTTATACGCACTTATACCCTAAATTCAGCACATACTTTTTTGACATTTCTTCCAAGGCTTGCCTTTGTCCCACAGCCTGTTATCCCTTTTTTTGGTTTCTTCGCATCTCCACACCCCGATGCGATTTCTGAGAATCGAAACATGTTGGGGAAAGGGGGACCAATATTTTTACCTATGGGGTTAGATTTTTTTGGGGTGGTTCCTGGGGACCCCCCCTTTTTGGGGCGATTTTCCTTTTCGTTTATAGGGGGGAATAGCCCCCATAGGGTCTGGAAGGAATTTAATTTAGTCCCCCCCATTAGGTGAGCCTTCTTCTTTTTTTTTTGTTTTTTCTGGCGCCTTTAAAGTATGTAATTTTATTAAAATTTTATCTTAAAAAGTTAAGTTTTATGCCTTTTCTTCCTTCGAGGGGGTTTTTCGTATATGTGTTTTTTTTTGTACATGGGGCATTTATATAGTTATATTCTTGTAAAAGGGGCAGTATATGTACTAATTTGTACTTTGGGGGAGTATTATGTAGTTTAGTCTTGTAAAAGGGGGGGCAGTTTAATATAACCTTTACATAGGGGGCAAAAAGTGGTTTTTTTGTTGTACTAGGGGGCAGTTTTAAAAGGTAGTTTATTCTTGTACATAGGGGGCGTATAAATGTATTTTATTCTTGTACATAGGACTTATTATAGAAAGTTATATCTTTAAAAGGGGGGCTATTATGTGTTTATTCTTGAACAAGGGGCAGATTTAGTATATATTTGACATAGGGAGCAGTATTAGTAGTTATTTTCTTGTACATAGGGGCGTTTAAGTAGTTATATTCTTGTCAAAGGGCTTATTTTGTAGTTATTTTCTTTTTCATAGGGGGCATATTAAAAGAGTTATTTCTTGTACAAGAAATTATAATAGTTAATTCGTTTCTTTTTGCCCCGTTTTAGTTGCAGATTCTTTATTGGTGTAATCTTCGGTCCCTAAATATCTGTTTGAAAGAAGCCTCTTTGATGTTGCATCTGGCCATAAGATTTGATTTCAAGGTCGGGTGCCTCGGTGACGATATCCTTCGTGTCAATTCATTAAGATTTGCTTTCGCTGACCCTTTCACGGATCCAGTGCAGATCAGAACAGCTAACTTTATTGCGGGCTGACAGCTGATAAAGGTCACCAAGCTACATTAATTCATGTTATTTCTTGAAAAATTTTTTTGTTAAGGGAAGATGTCTCCGCATTCGTTTTTTCCCGTCCGTGTCGCCGCAGCTTTTAACCTGCTCTTTCATTCGCTGCGCTCCCTCCCCCCGGTTGCCTCCTCCAGCACTGCCAGGGTTAAAGTTCCCAATGTAGAGAGGATTATAATAAGTTTGCTGCACTATTACTTTACAGAAGTCGCGGAGATTGGAAATAATTGACCACGGAATGTTTTATACATTGTGACAAAGCTTCAGGGTTTTCATTTTTGTCGATTTTTCTCCATCCAACCCCTTAAAAACCCGAGTGCCGGCTTTTTCTGGGCCTGCGCTTTCTTTTTTGGTCTTTATGTTGTTCACTCAATGCTCTTCCCGATACCGAAATGTTCCGTCCCCGCAACCTAATTATTTATTCACACGTAACCCTTTTTGGGCGCAGTCGCCGCCCCCCCCGGGAAAATGGTGGAATTTCATGAAAATGGCCGGCCAGGAAAACCCCTAAGGCCATAAATATTCCGGGGGGGAATCCTCGTGGAATGCAGACTGCTCATGTGAAACCGGGGTCCTATCGAACGCGGACCCTCTGCGAACGCGGATCCCAGCGGACGCGGACCCCTCATGCGAAAGAGACTCCTCATCAACGCGGCTCTCATGGGGCCCCGGGGCTCCTGTGTGAACCGGATCCTGTGTGAACGCGGGGTCCTCGGGGAAAGCGGGCTCCTTTTGTGAACGCGGATCCTCGTTGAACGCGGGCTCCCGGTGAACCGGACTGTCTTTTGAAAGGACTGCTCATTGAAACGCGGGCCCTCTGTAACGCGGACTGTCGTGAACCGGGGCCCCCTTGGAACGCAGGCTCCCCTTGGAACTGGATCCCTTGGAAAAGCGGACTCCTCTTTTGGGAACGGGCTGCTCATGCGGACTCCCTTGTGAACGTGGACTCCTCTTGTAACGCGGACTCCTCTGTGAACGCGGGGCTGCTCATGCGGACTCCCTTTTTTGAACGTGGACTCCCCTTTGAAGTGGGACTCCTCTTGTAAGCGGGCTGCCCTCATGTAAAGCGGCCCTAAGGAACGCGGACTGCTCATTTGAACCCGGGCCCCCAGTGAAGGGATGGGTCTTGGAAAAGGATGCTCATGGAAGCGGACCCCCCCAGGGGGAACGGGACTCCCGGGGAACGCGGGTCCCCGGGGGAACGCAGGCCCCTCGTGTAAGGGGGGGCCCCTTTTGTGAACGCGGCTCCCCATGCGGGGCGGGCTCCCTGTGAAACCCGGCTGCTCATTTGAAGCGGGGGTCCCGTGGAACGCGGGCTCCTCGGTAACGGGGACTCCCCATGGGGAACCGGGGACCCTCTTGGAAACCGGGTCCTCGTTTAACCGGGCTCCTCGGTGAAGCGGACTGCTCATGTGAACGCGGGCTCCCCTTGTGAAGCAGGCTCCTCTTTTGAACGGGACTCCCTTTTGAACCCGGACTCCTTTTTGCGCGGCGCTCATGCGGATCCTCTTTTAACGTGGCTCCTCTTGTGAACCGGTCCTCGTGTGAAACCCGGGCTCCCTGGAACGGGACGCTCATGTGAACCGGATGCTATGTGAACGCGGACTCCTAGTAAAGCGGACTCCTCATGTGAACGCGGACTCCTCATGTGAACGCGGACTGCTCATGTGAACGCGGACTCCTCATGTGAACGCGGACTGCTCATGTGAACGCGGACTCCTCATGTGAACGCGGACTCCTCATGTGAACGCGGGCTCCTCTTGTGAACGCGGACTCCTCTTGTGAACGCGGACTCCTCGTGTGAAGGCGGGCTCGTGTGAGCGCGGACTCCTCTTGCGAACGCGGCCTCCGCTTGTGACCGCGGACTGCTCATGCGGACTCCTCGTGTGAACGCGGACTCCTCTTGTGAACGCGGACTCCTCTTGTGAACGCGGACTGCTCATGTGAACGCGGACTCCTCATGTGAACGCGGACTGCTCATGTGAACGCGGACTGCTCATTTGAACGCGGACTGCTCATTGGAACGCGGACTCCTCATGTGAACGCGGGCTCCTCATGTGAACGCGGACTCCTCATGGGAACGCGGACTCCTCTTGCGAACTCGGACTCCTCCTGTGAACGCGGACTCCTCATGCGACCGCGGACTCCTCCTGTGAACGCGGACTCCTCGTGTGAACGCGGACTCCTCGTGTGAACGCGGGCTCCTCGTGTGAACGCGGGCTCCTCGTGTGAACGCAGACTCCTCGTGTGAACGCGGACTCCTCGTGTGAACGCGGACTCCTCGTGCGAACGTGGACTCCTCGTGTGAACGCGGACTCCTCGTGTGAATGCGCACTTAGGGCCACATGTATGAACCTGTTTAGGTCTAAAACTCACTTTTTTGCTCATAGGTTACTACACACATAGGTTACTATGGGCAAAAGAGTGAGTTTTAGATCAAAACCATTTCCTATATGTGGCTGTTAGTGAGAAATAACGAATTGGACCCAAGTCTATATAGAGCGCAGAAGAAATAGCCCCTATGGTAGATCAGGGTATAGAACAAATACAAGTTTAGACCAATTGACCACCAGGCAGAAAACTACTCATGAAAGGGGTTGTCCAGTTTTTCTCTAATTATAAATTACACTCAATGTGGGCTTCAATTTCTAGATGTTGTACGTGTTTTTTTTTTTTTTTTTACCTTTTTTGTTACTATGTGTATAACAGTAAGTGATGAGATTCCGTTCATATTGTCTTTCCTTGCTACTGCATACGCTATAGAAGCAACAGCGCATGCGCACTAGTCTGGGGGGTCATTTATTTTACTGTGTCCCCCACAGCCCTCCCCGATCGTATTGTCACACTACTTTGTATAGTGTCACATTTTGTTTGGGAAAGGGTGCAGGTGACTACAATATAGAAACAATGGCCTCCAGAAGAAAGCGCATGCGCAATCGTCTAGAGGTAATTTCTTCTATTGTGTCCCCCACAGCCCTCCCCCAATGTATTGTCATATTACTTTGTATAGTGTCACATTTTGTTTGGGAAGGGGTGCAGGGGACTACAATATAGAAGCAATGGCCTCCTGACGAAAGCGCATGCGCACTAGTCTGGAGGTCCTTTCTTCTATTGTGCCCCCCCCCCCCCCCCCACAGCTCTCTCTCACTGTATTGTCACGCTACTTTGTATAGTGTGATGTTTTGTTTGGGGAGGGGTGTGGGTGATTACAGTATAGAAGCAATGGCCTCCTGAATAAAGCGCATGCGCACTCCTCTGGAGGTAATTTCTTCTATTGTGTCCCCCACAGCCCTCCTTGAATGTATTGTCACATTACTTTGTATTGTGTGATGTTTTGTTTGGGGAGGGGCGCAGGTTTCTACAATATAGGAGCAGGAGCCTCCTGAATAAAGCGCATGCGCACTCGTTTGGAGGTCATTTGTTCTGTTGTGGCCGCCTACAGCTCTCCCCAATCTATTAGTTTGTATAGTGTGACGTTTTGTTTGGGGAGGGGTGCGGGTGAGTACAGTATTACAGTATAGAAGCAATGGCCCCCTGAATAAAGCGCATGCGCACTAGTCAGCAGGCCTTGTCTGGGGACTAGCACGCATGTGCACTAATTAAGGGGCTGGCACCTTCATACAGTAGCCAACCGCAACCCTCCCCTAAATGAGACAACAGACTATTCAGAGTAGTGTAACAAAGCTTTCGGGAAGGGCTACACTATATAGAAGAGACAACCACCGGACTAGCACACATATGCCCTAGCAGCAGGCCGGCCGGGGGCTTCTGTAGTGTAGCCACCTGCAGTTTAGCCCACAGGAAACGTCACACTATACAGAGGTCTCCACAATGTTCTGTATTTAACCTGAAAAGTAACTTTTGTTTATTCTTTGTTCAAAATATAACTTTTTAGGCTGAGTTTCGGAGCCTCCATCGTAGAGAAGAAAATGGACACCAAAGGATTCGTTTCACAACAGACACCACGGAGGAAACCCGACGGACCCATTGTAATCCGACTACCATGATGCAATAGGTGGGCACATGTCACTTGATCAAAATGAGCACTAAGTGCCTTTATATTTTAGATATGTAAAGCATAGAAGTAATACATTTTAAGTGTTCCACTAGTTCAGGGTTTCTATAGGTTTATGGGCTACTGTATTTGGTGTTTGATAATTATAATTAATGTGAATCCGATCTGTAGATTCTTCTGATGCAGATTTGCTAATGCATGGCCCAGAAATAAGAAAGGGACACGTTACAGAACAGCACAATATCAGTCAGCTGCCTCTAAGTGTGTATTAGAAGAGGGATGAAATTGCAGGATAGGGATGTAATTCTACCGCTGTATAAAGCATTGGTGCAGCCGCACTTGGAATATGCTGTTCAGTCCTGGGCTCCAGTTTATAGAAGGGTAATGGAGCTAGATTTAGTAAAAAGACGAGCAACCAAACTTATAAGGTGAATGGAACATCTTAGAGAGAGTGCAAAGACGAGCAACCAAACTTATAAGGGGAATGGAGCATCTTAGAGAGAGTGCAAAGACAAGCAACCAAACTTATAAGGGGAATGGAGCATCTTAGTAATGAGGAGAATTTAACAAAAAATAAACTTATTTTGTTTGTAACAAATATGACTAAGAGGGGGGTGGGGGCAGGATTAATTTATATAAGTCTATAAATGTTCACTAAAGAAAGTATGTGAAAAAGCTAATTCATGTAAACCCCCACAAAAGACAAAGGGGGCGCTCCCTCCGCCTGGAGAAAAGGATTCAACCTCCAGAGACGAAAAACCGTCTTCACCATGAGAACTGTGGAATCGCTGCCTGAGGAGCTGGTCACAGCAGATATAGGTGATGCTTCAGCAAAGACTAGATAACCATTTACTGCTAAATAATATTCATACTTATGGAGCCTAATAAACAAAGCAAAGCTTAAAAATTCCCTCTACCTCTCCCTTTATCCACGTCTTTCCCACCCTTGATTGAACTTGATGGACAAGTGTCTTTTTTTCAAATGTACAAACTATATAACTAACTATATTAATATACATGTAACTATGTACTGTATGGAACTATAGTTCAGTAACTTTGTTACTATAAATATCTTAATGTATATGTAACTTTACATATATCTGTGTAACTATATATGTAACGATGTAATTAAGTAATGATATATAACTATATCTATAACTGTCACTAAACATGTAACTATATATGTAATTATGTATCTATATATGCAAATATGTATGTAACTATGTTTGTAACTATATATGTATGTAAATATGTATGTAAATATGTATGTATATATATATATATATATGTAACTATCTATATATGTAACTATGTACGTATATGTAACTATATATATATATATATATATATATATATATACAGTGTATATATATGTTACTATGTATGTATGTATGTATGTAACTATATATGTATACTATGTATGTAAATATGTATGTATCTATCTATCTATCTATTTATATATAATATACTGTATATATTATATATATATATTTATATGTATGATTATGGTAAATATCTATATATGTTACTTAACCTAATCAGTAGATGTCTAACTGTATAACTGCCTAATACCTATATTTATACCTATGTATAATCTATTAACTCTAATGTATTTATGTATATACCTAATCTCTGGGAATACATTTGGGGGTGACAGTTGGTCGGTGATAACGATTTCCTAGGCAGAATATCAATAACGTGTCATCATGGCAGATGCGTATATTGTAGATGTTGGTCTTAATAAAGTTGCAGCTGGCTGTGTAAGCATTCTGGCGTTTACATTCCCTATGGCTCCTCTCAGAGTGAATTAGTCATTCCCTTAGAAGCTAAATATTTCTCCTATTCAGCATCTTTTGCACAAATCGCAGCCCAGGTGATGCAGCCGCCGGTAAGTAATGACTCTCCTCCGTGTTTCTTGGATCCTTTCCCTGTTGCAGGTGACAATTTACCTTTCAAGTCGACAAACAGAAGACAAGTGAAATTAATAAGCTGTGATGAAGCGGCGGGCGCGTGGGGGGAGGGTTTAGTTAGAATGTTGGGGTGTTAGATGGAGGTTTGAGGTTGGGCGCGCCGGGTCTCAGCATAGGTATGGGTGAGAAAGCAAGCTTGTTTAGACAATCACCTAACGCACACCACACACAGGGTTGATGTTTAGTTTAATAAGCAGGCCACAAAAAGAAGGCTGTTTATCAGTCGCGGGCGCGAGCAGATGTGCGCAAAGTGACGGAAGAAAACTTCACCCGCCCCAGAACTTCTGTGCTGCGCCGGGCAGATGGTGCCGCTTGTCTCCTGCTAAAATATATGAGTAGCCCATAAATCTGTAGAGACCATAGCTCGGAACAGAGCCTACCCCATCAGTGGTCACCTGCATACTGACTATCCAGGCAATGGGGCAGGTGGTATCAGTCCTGCCCCATCCACTGAGTCAACGCATACTGACTTCCAGGCCCGGGGTGGCAGGTGTATCAGTTCATGCCCCATCACTGGTCACATGCATACAGGATATCAGGCACTGGGGCAGGTGTATCAGTCCTGCCCCATCACTGGTCACCTGCATACTGACTATCCAAGCACCGGGACAGGTGTATCAGTCCTGCCCATCCTGGTCACTGCATGCTGACTATCCAGGACTGGGGCAGGGCGTATCAGTCCGCCCCATAATGGTAACCTGACATACTGATATCCAGGCACTGGGGCCGGTGTTTCAGTCCTGCCCATCATGGTATGCATATCTGACCCTATCAAGCAACGGGGCAGGTGTTCAGTCCGGCCCCATCACTGGTCCACCTTACCCATATGCATATCCACGGCACGGGGCGGTGTATCAGGCCTGCCCATCACTGGTTCACTTACATACTGGACTATCATGCACTGGGGCAAGGGGTATCAAGTCCTGCCCCATCAATGAGTCTCTGAATTTACTGACTATCCAGGCACCGGGGCAGGTGTATCAGTCCTGCCCCATCACTGGTCACCTGCATACTGACTATCCAAGCACCGGGGCAGGTGTATCAGTCCTGCCCCATCACTGGTCACCTGCATACTGACTATCCAGGCACCGGGGCAGGTGTATCAGTCCTGCCCCATCACTGGTCACCTGCATACTGACTATCCAGCATCGGGGCAGGTTGTATCCAGTCTTGCCCATCACTGGTCACCTGCATACTGACTATCCAAGCACCGGGGCAGGTGTCTCAGTCCTGCCCAATCAGTGGTCACCTGCATACTTACTATCCATGCACAGGGGCAGGTGTATAAGTCCTGCCCATTCACTTTTCACCTTCATACTGACTATCCAGGCACCGGGGCAGGTGTATCAGTCCTGCCCCATCACTGGTCACCTGCATAGTGACTATCCAGGCAAGGGGGGAGGTGTATCAGTCCTGGCCCCATCACTGGTCACTTTACATACTGACTAATCTCATGCACTGGGGCAGGTTGTGTATCAGTCCCCTGCCTCACTGAGTCACCTGCATACTGACTATCCAGGCACGGGGTCAGGTGTATCAGTCCTGCCCCATCACTGGTCACCTGCATATTGACTATCCAAGCACCGGGGCAGGTTTATCAGTCCTGCCCCATCACTGGTCACTCTGATAACTGGCCTATCCAGGCACGGGGCAGGTGTATCAGTCCGGCCCATCATGCGTCCAAACTACATACTGCCTATCTGGCACCGGGGCAGGTGTATCAGTCCTGCCCCATCACTGGTCACCTGCATACTGACTATCCAGGCACCGGGGCAGGTGTATCAGTCCTGCCCCATCACTGGTCACCTACATACTGACTATCCCGGCACTCGGGCAGGTGTATCAGTCCTGCCCCATCATGTCACCTGCATATCGGACTATCAGGCAATGGGGCAGCGTGTTATCATCTGCCCCCATTCACTGGTCACCTGCATCTTGACTATCCAGGCACCGGGGCAGGTGTATCAGTCCTGCCCCATCACTGGTCACCTGCATACTGACTATCCAGGCACTGGGGCAGGTGTATCAGTCCTGCCCCATCACTGGTCACCTGCATACTGACTATCCAGGCACCGGGGCAGGTGTATCAGTCCTGCCCCATCACTGGTCACCTGCATACTGACTATCCAGGCACCGGGGCAGGTGTATCAGTCCTGCCCCATCACTGGTCACCTGCAATAACTGACTATCCAAGCACGGAGGAGGTGTACAGTCCTGCACCATCATTGGTCCAACTTGCATACTGACTATCCAGGCACTGGGGCTGTGTGTATCAGTTCCATGACCCATCATGGTCACCTACATACTGGACTATCCGGCCACGGGGAAGGTGGTATCAGTTCCTGCCATCATGGTCACCTACTATAGGAATATCAGAACCGGGGCAGGTGTATCAGTCCTTGCCCACACTGGTACTGATTACATGTACGAGTCATGATCCGGGGCAGGTGTATCAAGTTGCCCAGCACTTGGTTCACATGCATACTGACTATCCAGGCACCGGGGCAGGTGTATCAGTCCTGCCCCATCACTGGTCACCTGCATACTGACTATCCATGCACCGGGGCAGGTGTATCCAGTACTGCCAGCCTTGGTCACTGCTTCACTGACTATCCAGGCACCGGGGCAGGTGTATCAGTCCTGTGCAACCTTACACTATAGAGTCCTACACGGCGCCGGACGTAGAGCTGAGAATTCTGTTCAGGTTAATGAAGTTCTGGTCAAACTTTACACCATTTCTTTGGTTGACTTACCTTGGTTGGTGCATTTTTTGGCCTCACGGGTGCCTGTACAGCCACACTGGTTTTTCCCACGCCTTTTGTAGGAACGTAGGGCCAGATGTGTTCAGTGGTGTAAAGCATGGACGCCATAATGTTTGCATATAATTGTGCTAGAATTCCGGTGCAGCTGCCTTGATGACTGCACCCCGTTGTGAGGGAATTTATTAAAGGGGTGTTCCCACCATGCACTTTGTAATGTCGAACCAGAAGAGGAGCCAAAGCTGTGAGTGGTGCGGAGCAGTAAAATACCTCTAAAACTCCATTAATCCCTAATTCCCTAATCAAAGGGATAGGGATAGGTTTAGTGTTAAAAGGGGACTCCCACCTCAGACTATAGTGGCCTATCAAAATGACTTCTAGGACCCATAGCTATCTTAGGAACAGGCCCCTAAAAGTGTTGGAAATCCAGTCACCCTTGTGCACAACTCTTTATTCAGTTCTATGAGAGTTCTGGGTATTGTCGAACACAGTGCTCCCCTGTACTGGGAAGTCCCATAGAACAGAATAGAGAACACAGTGCTCCCCTGTGCTGGGAATTTCCATAGAACAGGAATTAGAGAAAACCAGTGCTCCCCTGTACTGGGAAACTTATAGAAAGAATGAAGAACACCAGCGCTCCCCTGTATGGGACACTCCCATAGAAAAAATTTGAGAACTCAGCGCTCCCCTGTGCTGGGAAGTTCATAGAACAGAAATAGAGAAACACGGCCGCTCACCCTGTACTGGGAACTCCCATAGGGGAGGAGTATGGAGAAACAGCGCTCCTGTACCGGGAACTCCCATAGAGGTGAATGGAGAAACAGCGCTCCCCTGTTACTGGGAACCCTATAGAACAGAATTGAAGAAACACAGCAATCCCCCAGTTACTCGGGGAAACTCACCATAGTAGAACAAAATTGTGGAAACACAGGCTCCATGTACTGGAATACTCACATTAGAACAGAATGGAGAACACAGCGCTCCCTGTATGGGAGACTACCATAGAATAGAATGGATTACACAGCGCTCCCCGTACTGGGAACTCCTATATGAACAGAAATGAAGAACTCAGGCACGCCACCTGTACTGGGAACTCCATTGAACAAATTGAGCAACACAGCGTCTCCATGTTACTTGTAACTCCCATAGAACAGGAATGGAGAACCAAACAGCGCCCCACTGTACTGGGAATTCCCATAGAACAGAATGGAGAACACAGCGCTCCCTGTGTATGGGAACTCCCATAGAGGAGAATGGAGAACACAGTGCTCCCTGTACTGGGAACTTCATTAAAGGAGAATGGAGAGCACAGCGTCCCTGGTACTGGGAACTCTCATAGGGAGAATAGAGAAACACAGCGTCCCCTGTACGGGAAACTCCATAGAGGAGAATGGAGAAATCATACGCTCCCCTTGTACCGGAACCTCCATATAGAGGAGAATGTGGTACAAGCGCTCCCCTGTACTGGGAACTCCCCTAGAGGAGTAATATTTTTGGATGTAAACACGTGCTCTCTGTATGGGAACTCCATGGAACAGAATGGAGACATATCGTCCCCAGTATGGGAACTCGCTAGAGGAGAATAGAGAAACTGCACTCCCCTGTTACTGGGAACTCACATAGAAACAAAAAATGGAAGAACACCAGTGCTCACCTGTACTGGGATAACACCATAGAGGAGCTTTGAGAAACACAGCGCTCCCAGTATGGGAACTCCCATAGAGGAGAATCGAGAATTACTGCGCTCCCCTGTAGGGAACTCCCATAGAAACAGAATGGAGTACACACGCTCCCACTGTACTCGGGGAACTACCATAGAACAGAATTGAGAACACAGCGCCCCCTGTAATGGAACTCCATAGAGAAGAATGGAGAACACAGCGATCCCCTGTACTGGGGAACTCCCATAAGAACAGAATGGAGACACAGTTGCTCCCTGTAGGTGGAACTCCTTAGAGATGAGAATGAAAACACTAGGGCTCCCTGTACTGGGAACTCCATAGAGAAGAATGGTGAAACACAGCGCTCCCCTGTACTGGGAACTCCCATTGAACAGAATGGAGAACACAGCGCTCCCCTGTACTAGGAACTCTATTAGAGCCAAGAATGGAGAGAAACACAGTGCTCCTGGTTACTAGGAAACTCCACATTGAGGAGAATGGAGAAACATAGCGCTTCCTGCTACTGGGAACATCCAGTTTGTGAGGAGAATGGGAAACAGCGCTCTCTGTACTGGGATCCATAGCAGGAGAATGGAGAAACAGCGTCCCCTGTCTTGGAACTCCCATAGAGGACGAATAGAGAACACAGCGCTCCCCTGTAACGTGATGGATAACAGTGGAGGAAAGTGCCAGTATCTTATACACTCAACCAGCACAGTGCAAAAATCAAAAACAGTGCAGATCAGGCATAGTAGTATATAGCTAACAGTGCAAACTAGGCACAATACATAGATAACAGTGCAGATCAGACACAGTTCATAAACAATGGTGCAGACCAGGCACAGTGCATAGATAACAGTGCAGACCAGGTACAGTTCAAAGTAACAGTGCAGACCAGGCACAGTGCATAGATAACAGTGCAGACCAGGCACAGTACATAGATAACAGTGCAAACAAGGTACAGTGCATAGATAACAGTGCAAACAAGGTACAGTGCATAGATAACAGTGCAGACTAGGCACAGAATAGAGATAATACATTGCAGTAACCAAGCACAGTGTTAGTTTATCTGTGCCCCTCAGGCAATACTTCCATTATAGTACCCTCCAGTACTTGTGCAATAATGCCAGCCATAGTCCTAGTGCCCCACAACATTGCCTGCAGAATAATACTTTCCAGTCACAGAACTTACATAACGGTGCCAACCAGTCACACTGCCCGCTAACAGTGCCAGCAGAACTGCACCATTTAGCCCCAGAGCTAAACCACCCAGAGGGGCCCTAATAACAGCTCCCACGTGAAAGTGCCCTTCAGCCGCTGTGATTCCACAGGGGCCCCATTTCAGTTCCTAAACTGAATTTCCTAATTTCTCATAAAAGGTTTCAGCCTGAAGTTTGGGAATAAAGAGAAGACAAGGAATTGTCTCCACTGAGGGTACGAAGATTTGGCATGGCCGTAGAGTGGCTGCTGGTCGCGCCAATGGCTGCACAAGATACTGGAAATTGGAGGTCACATAAGAGGCGTTGACTGTCGGCCGTATGTCTGCCACTGCTGCGGCTGCCCCGTCTATTCCTTCCTTAAAGGGGTCGTCTCACTACACTGATTCCTCTCACCTCAGTCCTGGTTTTTTTTGGTTTATCTATTTGAATTCAGGGGGTCATGTTTAACTGGCTTCACTAGCTAGCAGTATAACACGGAAGCCAGTTCGTGTAACTATAGAAACCAGTGCTGGCAGCCTCTATAAAGAGAGATGAACAGCGTCTGGTAGCGCTTATAGCCAACCAGGCTTGGCAGCCTAATAGGAGGAGATATTGAACAGGTTGTATCTATCGCAACCGCGCTGGCAGCCTATCTGGAGAGATTGAACAGGTCTGCAGAGCTATGTGCAACCAGTGATGCAGCCTTTCAAGGAGAGGATTGTACAGGTTCTGTTCTCATAGCAACCTGCGTGGAGACTAATCAGGCAGAGATTGTACAGGTCTCTGTATGCTTATAGCAACCAGTGCTAGGCAGGCCATATCAGTGGATAAGATTGACAGGTCTGTAGACTTTAGCAACCTGTGCTGGAAGCCTAATTAGGCGAGAGATCACAAGGTCTGTAGAATAGCAAACCAGTGCTGGCAGGCCCGTATCAGGAGGATTGTAAGGTCTGTAGCTATAGCAACAGCGCTGGCAGCCTATCATGATGAGATATGGAACAGGCTGTTTCTATAGACGTCCTAGGAGCTCGATATGCAGCCATACTAAGAGGGGGAGAACTCTGAGGCGAATAGGTGAGGACAACTGTTAATGGACAATATTGCAAGTGCTTTTTGCATATCCTTTTAAACATAAAAAGCAGTGATCCTTGTATTGAGACGACCCCTTTAAGGGTAAGTTTAGACAAGGGATTTGAACAAGAAATTCGATAGGAAAAGTTTGACATGTGAACATAGCTTAATACATAACAGCAAACCTGTCACCTGTGCACAAGCATTGACTGCCTTCATTTCATGACAGCCAGATCGCAGGGTGAAGGTGGGAAGGGTGTGTGAAGAAAACTGAACCCAAGTTATTTGGAAAGTTTTCCAAGTTTTCCCTTTAACCTGAAATCTGTACAAAAACTCAGGGAGGATTTTTGTGTCTTAAATTTGAAGAAAGATAAACACAATTCAATCCAATCCTCCCGAGTGAATGGAAGACACACGGTGCCCATTACAGTGCTGGGGTCAGCGCCGCATCAGACAGACAGCGCTGCGGCCGGGGCGGCACAAATACATTAAACATAGACGTGGCAATAGAATAGAGTAGCTGGTCTTGCCCTCAGAGCGCCGAATGCCCGGTTCCCCAGAGACACCTTCTTCGTCCCCTTCAAATACTTTTACAGCAGAAGCTGCACCTCTAATTCATCATCGCAGACACATCCTGGCAGCTTTTAGTTTGTGTCTTTGATCAAAATGAATGATGATTCGTGACTTGTATTATGATTCACAGCGAAAAAAAAAATAAAAAATCTCCACCGGGTCCAGGACTTCTGCAAAACCCCGGAGACTGCACAAGCACAATTAGCAGGATGGCATTACTGCCGAGCACAGGAGGGAGTCACTGAGTACATACATTTACTGAACTGTTACTTCATGTATTATTATTCTGAGGCTGCATCACTATTCTGCTGGTGCTAGTACTGAACATACATTACTTATCTGTATTGATCCTGAGTTACATCCTGTTACTTTACCTCCAGGCTGAGTCACTATTTGTGGTGCAGTCTATGTACAGTATATTACTTACTCATGTACTGTAACCTGAGTTTACATATCTGTATTAGCACTCAGAGTGCACATCAGCTATTCTGCTGCGTGCAAGTCACTGTATATTATACATTTTTTTCCTGTACATGAACAGGAGTTACATCCCTGTATTATCTCAGGAGCTGCACTCATATTTGATGTGCGGTCACTGTACATACATTATTTATCCTGTACTGATCCTGAGTTACATCCTGTATTATCTCCAGGATTCTGCACTCCACCCTATTCTGCTGGTTGCAGTCACTGTACATACATTACTTTATCCTGTACTGATCTGAGTTACATCCGTGTATTATCCTCCAGAGCTGCACTCACTAATTTGCTGGGGGCATGTCACTGAGTACATACATTACTGATCCTGTTACATCCTGTATTATACTACAGAGCTGCACTCATATTCGTGGTGCTGTCATGTACATACATTTACTGTATCTGTACTGAGATCTGAGTTACACTCCTGTATTTTACCCAGAGTTGCACCTACTATTCTGCTGGTGCAGTCACTGTACATACATTACTTATCCTGTATGATCCGGAGTTACATTCCTGTATTATCACTCCAGAGCTGCGCTCACTATTCTGCTGGTGCAGTCACGTACATACATTACTGATCCTGTTACATCTGTATTATCCTCCTGAGCTTGTACTCACTATTCTGCTGGTGCAGTCACTGTACATACATTACTGATCCTGTACTGATCATGAGTACATCCTGTTTTATTACCCCAGAGCTGCACTCACTATTCTGTGGTGCAGTCACTGTACATACATTACTTATCCTGTACTGATCCTGAGTTACATCCTGTATTAACGTCCAGAGCTGCGCTCACTATTCTCGCTGGTGCGTGTCACTGTACATACATTACTTATCCTGTACTGATCCGAGTTAATCCTGTATTATACTCCAGAGATGCCACTACACTATTATGTGCGTGCAGTCACGTGTTAATACATTACTTATCCTGTACCTGATCCTGAGCTTTACATCTCGTTTTAGCCTCCATGTGTCACTGCACTCACTATTCTGCTGGGTGCATGTCTCAGTTACATACATTTATTATCCTATACTGATCTGAGTTACATCCTGTATTATACTCCAGAGCTGCACTCACTATTGCTGGTTGGCGAGTCACTGTACATTTACAGTATTATCTGTAGTGATCCTGATTTACATCTGTATTATCCTCCAGTGCTGCACTACACTATTCTGCTGGGGCAAAGTCCACTGTATATAACATTACTTATCTGTAAGTGATCCTGAATTACATTCTGTATTATACTCCAGAGCTGCACTCCACTATTCTGTGCGTGCAGTAACTTATGTTACATACTCTTTACTTATCCTGTAGTGATTCCTGAATTACATCCTGGATATATCCTTCGAGCTGCATCACTATTCTGCTGGTGCAGTAACTGTTCATACCATTATTATCCTTGTACTGATCCTGAGTTACATCCTGTATTATCTCAGAGCTGCAATCAACTATGTTTATGCTGGTGCAGTCACTGTGTACTTACATTACTTTCCTGTACGAGCATGACGTTTCCAAATACTATATAATCCTCCAGAGCGGCACTCACGATTTTGCTGGTGCCAGTCACTGTAATACATCTTACTTATCCTGTAGGGATCCTGAATACATCCTGTATTATCATCTGAGTGCACTCAGATTCTGTGGGGCGTCAACTGTAATCCATGTACTTATCCTGTAGTGGATCACCTGAATTATCATCTGTATTATCCTCCGAGCTGCACTGCACTATTCTGATGGATGCAGTACTATGTTACATTCCATTACTTTTACAGTAGTGTCCTGAATTACATCCTGTATTATCCTTCCTGAGCTTTTGCACTCACTATTCTGCTGCGTTGCAGTCCACTGTACATACATTACTTATCTGTACGGATCTGAGTTAAATCCTGTATTATACTCATTAGCTGCACTCAATTTACTGCTGGTGCATTCACTGTACATTCCATACTAATTCTGTATGATACTGGTTACATCCTGTCTTGTACTCCAGAGCTGTGCTCACTATTCTGCTGGTGGCAGTCACTGTAATACATTACATATCATGTAATGATTGAGTGAATCCTCTGTATTATTCCTCCTGAGCTGCGCTACCACTATTATGTAGTGAGTCATCCTGTACAGACATTATTATCTGTAAATGATCCTGAGTTACATCCTGTATTATCTCCTCCAGAGCTGCGCTCACTATTTGCTGGTGCAGTCACTGTACCATAACATGACTTTATCCTGTATGATCCTGAGTACATCCTGTCTTTATACTCCAAGGAGCTGCACTCCACTAATCAGCTGGTGCAGTCGTGTACATACATTATTATCCTGTATTGATCCTAGAAGTTTACATCCTGTATTATCATCCAAGTAGCGCACGCTAACTATTCTTGCTGGGTGCAGTCATGTACATACATTATTATCTTGTACCGTTCCTGAGTTACATCCTGTATTGGGACTCCAGAGCTGCGCTCACTATTTTGCTGGTGCAGTCACTGTACATACATATTATCCTCGTATGATCCTGAAGTTTAATTCCCTGTATTATCATCCAGAGCTGCAACTCACTATTCTGCTGGTGCAGTCACGTACATACATTACTTATCTTTACTGACCCTGAGTTATCATCCTCTATCATCCGTCCAGAGCTGCACTCACTCTTTGCTGGTTGCCAGTCATTGTACATACATTACTTATCTGTACTGATCCTGAGGTATATCCTGTATTATTCCTCCAGAGCTTCACTCACTAATCGCTGGTTGCAGTCACTGTACATACATTACTTATCCTGTACCGATCTACACTTTCCTTCCTGTAGTAATGACTCCACATCTTCTGCCATTATCAATATCTTCTTTAACCCCGTCGTTACACCATGCTCCTTGCACCGGGGCTCTTGTTGTTCTTTTACGGTTCGATATTTTGCTTATCTGGCAAATTCTCTTGAATGCAAAAAAGTATTTAATTAAGAGAAAAAAGCTTAGATAAGAACCATAAAGAACGGAGGCTTCTCGGAGTCTGCCCTGAACGGCCCGGCTGTCCTGCGGGGATCTCTCTGGATTCAGATATTGAAGATCTATCACAGCGATGATTTGATGAAGCTCTTTATTTTGCCAATAAAACACCAACGCGTGGAAGAGATACAATCTATCTCCGCGGTGTTAACGCCAGTCTTGCCTCCAGCCATGGGTGAGAGCACAAAGGTTCCGAGAGACCATTAAAACTTCAGTGCTACTTACTCCAAATACTTATCATTATGGCGAGTATTGCTCGTTTCTCCCGCTTTTCGGGTCTGGCAGGTGAATTCTGCACCTAGGGCCAAATTCTTGAGTTCTAAGAAAACTTACAAAAATTGACACAAGAAAGATTCTGTTACAATTGGATTTTTATAATCATATGAACAACCGACCAAACAGCTTTAAAAAGTTACCTTTTGATACAAAAAGTACACAAAGATATGATCTAAATAGAGAAACCTCCCTCCCCCAAACCAACCAGAAAGGGTTGGGGGTCAATGGTCCCTCTTCTCCAAAACTCTAGAGACATCCACACTTATTTCTGGATTTACACTGGCGCAACCCATCTGTGTCACAGGTATCAATATCGGTGTGACATACATTGTCCTCCTAAAGCTGTCGCAACATTATGTATCTATATTGCATTTTCCACCATATTGCAACATTGTATCCACTCATTGCAGCAGTCTTTCACATGTGATATATCAGACCCAGGGCACTCTATGCCCTCGGTGGTAATGCTTTTTGCTGCATTGCGAGCTTGCCAACTCTTAATGGGGTTGTCTCACTACATCGATTCCTCCTAACTCAGGCCTTATTTCTCATTTCGTTTCTTCTAATTCAGGGGGCGTGTTTTCGTGCTGCTAACTGTGTCTGCAGTGTCGAGCTGCTAGAGGACAAGGCCTGTAAGCTATAGTGACCTGAGTGCTGGCAGTTAATCAGTAGAGATAGAAACAGTCGTGTGTGCTATAGCTACAGTGCATGGAAGCATATCAGGAGAGATAGATCAGGTCTGTAGCTATAGCGACCTGAGGAGCTGATTTGCATCCCATACAAGAGGGTATATTTGGGATAGGGTTGGACACCTGGTAATGGGGGGACACATATTGCAAAGTGACTTGTTTTACAAGTTTTTTAACATAAAAAGCAGCAATCCTTGTAGCGAGACAACGCATTTAAGGATCCCATGCGGGCACCATATATGTACAGTACTGGGATGGTGCACTATCCGCAGCTTTCATTTACAACTGGACTGCAACAACTTGGAGCAGAGCTGGCTCCGATCTCAGACACTTAACCCTATAGATGCTGCAGTCAGCAGCGTCTGCGGCATCTGGGTGGTTGATAGGGCAAGGGTTCCTTATGTCACCCAGAGTAAATTTCTGTGTGGAATTCAACCATAGAATGAACATGTGCTAAGTTATTTTATAGCGTAAAAAAGGACAAAAATATAAGTTGTAGGTGTATTTTTTATTGAGGTCAATGGGAATGGTTTGCTATCGGTTTTCAAGTCGGAATCCTTCAAATACTCATTGAGTCTTACATAGGACCCATGAAAACATTAGCTTATTCCACAGCTCCATCAACCAAAAAGTCTTAGAATATTGCAACATAAAAAAACATTTTGTAAGTGCCAATTATGATTCATGGTTGGAGGAGGAGCCTGTAAAAAGAGGTGTGGTCTGAAAAGTGGGTGTGTGGCTTGTAATAAGGGGCGGCAAACTCTGCGTTCGCTGTGGTCGGAAAGGGCTCTCGCTATGCATTTGGGTTGGACTCCTCAGATGGGGGAGTCGGGGTTATGGTGGAGGGAGAAACCACATGGCTACTGTCTCGCTCTGTCTAGAGTTCAAGAAGGATTTCATGTCGGGGCATCGCACCCTGAATAGTCCTGTTAAAAAAGGGGATGTGCACACACAGTGAATCCCACAGATATTATAAGTAAGGTTCTGCACAGCTCCGGAGCAGAATATCGCACACACACCTCTATTTCACACATCCACCTCTTGCCTGATATGAAGGGGGCGCAAGGATGTATGAATCGCATGAGTTTGGTCTGGTCCATATATGGTGGCTGCTGGATCTTCATTACTACAGCTTGCATTCACTGGTGGGGGTCAGAGATAACTTCAATTCTGACAGTTTAACTACTAAGATGTGATCAATACAAATGCAACATTTAGGCAGTTATTCAGAAATTGGGATGCCTCCTGAGCGACTCACCTGTGACTGCCCCAGATCCACTATCTTACTGCTCCTATTGCCCCCTGCCAGAGCCAGGGTATAATAGAAGAGCTGTTACTGCACACTGTTCTGCTATGCATTAGTATTGCAGATTATTGTACATGTGATCGCACCCCTTAGTGGTCAAGTACCCACCATCTGCCATCTTACTGCTATTATTACCCCGTGCCAGAGGCTGGTATTATAGGAGAGCTGTTAATGCACACTGTTCTGCTATACATAAGTATTGCAGAATAGTGTACAAGTCATTGTGCCCCCTAGTAGTCAAGTACCTAACACCTGCCATGTTACTGCTACTATTGCCCCCTGCCAGAGCCACAGTGTAATAGAAGAGCTGTAACTGCCCAAGTTTATGCTATATTTTTTTTTAGTATTGCAGAACAGTGTACATGTGATTGTGCCCCTTAGTGGTCAAGTACCCAACATCTGACATCTTACTGTTCCTATCTCCCCCTGCCAGAGGCTGGTATTATAGGAGAGCTGTTACTGCACACTGTTCTGCTATACATTAGTATTGCAGAATAGTGTACAAGTTATTGTGCCCCCTAGTAGTCAAGTACCTAACACCTGCCATGTTACTGCTACTATTGCCCCTGCCAGAACCACGGTGTAATAGTAGAGCTCTAACTGCCCACAGTTCTGCTATATGTTAGTATTGCAGAACAGTGTACATGTGATCGTACCCCTTAGTGGTCAAGTACCCAACATCTAACTGGTCCCATCTCCCCCTGCCAGGGTCGGGTGTTATGGGAGAGCTGTTACTGCACACTGTTCTTAAACCATTGAATGCCAATATTTGGCGCTTTCTGCACCAGACACGAACAATTTTGAATGTGCCAAAAATGTGTCAAGAATGTCGCCCTAGAACTTCAAAATCCCCTCCTCCTAAATAATAAAATAATAAATAATAAAAAAATGAAATAATTGATATGGCCACGTCTGTAAAAGCCTGATCTACAATATTAATACATAGCCTTATCTGTCCTGCATAAAAATATACCCAGCCTCAAAACTGCATTTCTTCAGTCGCTTTGCCTGTACGTATTCGAAAATGGTGCCAACAAAAAACAAACTTCAGTCCGCAAAAAAAAATTAGCCCTCATGCAGGTCCGGGCTGCAGAGCAAATGAAAAATATATATACATTGGAATTGTACTGGCCGGCAGAATAAAGAGGACGTTCATTTCTATTGCAAAAAAAGAGGTCACGTCTGGAGCCAGGACTTTTCTGAGTGTGTGTGGAGGGTGTGGGGCATTTGCCCTATTTGCCTTAGACACCAAAACCTCTTTCCTCAGCTCTGATATATCTGCAGGGGTATTATACCTCGAACACAAGAGGGGATCAACCCTGGTGCCAAGGAGAAGTAGAATTACTGGCCAGAGCAGGCGATCACTTTCCTCCATAATTCTCAAAAAAAGCAGGAATCTGATTGCCAACTCCATTTTCTGTGCTTTTGAGAAGGCTCAGACAGGGGGAATTTCTCTGATGGGCTGCTGGACACAGAAAGATTGAGGTTGCTTGGAGGCAACAGATCTCAGAACGAGAAGCAGAGTACAGTTGCTGTAGAGTGGGCCCCATAAATCAACTCCACTGGTGGGCCCCAAGAATCACCTCCACTGGTGGCCCCTAGAATCACCTCCAATGGTGGCCCCAGGAATCAGCTCCACTGGTGACCCAAAGAATCCACTCCACTGGTGGGCCCTAAGAATCAACTCCACTGGTGGCCCCAGGAAACAACTCCACTGGTGACCCCCAAGAATCATCTCCACTGGTGGACCCCAAGAATCATCTCCACTGGTGGCCCAAAAATTTCAACCCCACGTGGCCCAAGATTCAACACTGGTGGCCCCAAGAATCAACTCCACTGTGGCACCAAACAATCCCCCGGTGGCCCAAGAACATCTCCATGGTGGCTCCAAGAATCAATTCCACTCATGGCCCAAAAATAAACGCTGCTGTTGAGCCCTAAAGATCAACTCCACTGGTGGGCCCCAGAATCAACTCCTCTGGTGGGCACACGAATCAGCTCCATTGGTGGCCCAAAGAATCAACTCCACTGGTGGGCCCCAGGAATCAACTCCACTGGTGGGGCACAAGAATCTACTCCACTGGTGGTCCCCAGGAATCAGCTCCACTGGTGGGCCCCATGAATCAACTCCACTGGTGGGCCCCAAGAATCAAGCATGGTGGCCCATGAATAACTCCACTGGTGGCCCCCATGAATCACCACAACTGGTGGGCCCCGTGAATCAACTCCACTGGGGGGCCCCCGTGAATCAACCCACTGGTGGGCCCCAAGAACCAACTCCACTGAGGGCCCCCAAGCACCACCACCCCTGGGGGCCCCCAAGAACCAACTCCACTGGTGGCCCAGAAGAAAACTCCACTGGTGGCCCCCAAAAACCCCAAAACTCCACTGGTGGCCCCAAGAACCAACTCCACTGGTGGCTCCAAGAACCAACTCCACTGGTGGCCCAAAGAACCAACTCCACTGGTGGCCGCAAGAATATACTCTACTGGTGCCCTCAAGAATCAACTCCACTGGTGGCCCCAAGAATCAACTCCACTGGTTGCCCCAAGAATCAAGCCCACAAGTGGCCCCAAGAATCATCTCCACTGGTGGGCCCCAAGAATCATCTCCACTGGTGGGGCACAAAACAACTCACTGGGGCCCAGGAATCATTTCCACTGGGGGGGCACAAGAATTTTACTCACTGGTGGGCCCGGGAAATTTCAACTCCACTGATGGGCCCAAGAACCAACTCCACTGATGGGCCTCAAGACCAACTCCACGATGGGCCTCAAAACCAACTCCATGTGGCCCAAGAATCATCTCCACTGGTGGGCCCCAAGAATCATCTCCACTGGTGGGCACAGGAATCAACTCCACTGGTGGCCCCAGGAATCAATTCCACTGGTGGCCACAAGAATCATCTCCACTGGTGGGCCACAAGAATCATCTCCACTGGTGGCCACAGGAATCAACTCCACTGGTGGCCCCAGGAATCAACTCCACTGGTGGGCCCAAGAATCATCTCCACTGGTGGACCCCAAGAATCATCTCCACTGGTGGCCCCAAGAATCAACTCCACTGGTGGGCTCCAAGAATCATCTCCACTAATGGCCCAATAATAAACGCTGCTGTTGAGCCCTAAAGATCAACTCCACTGGTGGGCCCCAGGAATCAACTCCACTGATGGGGCACAAAAATCAACTCCACTGGTGGCCCCTAGAAGCAACTCCACTGGTGGCCCCCAAGAACCAACTTGACTGGTGGCCCCAAGAACCAACTCCACTGGTGGCTCCAAGAACCAACTCCATGGTGGCCCCAAAAACCAACTCCACTGGTGCCTCAAGAATAAAACTCCACTGGTGGCCCCAAGAATCAACTCCACTGGTGGCCCCAAGAATCAACCCCCTAGTGGCCCCAAGAAATAAACCCTCCAATAGTGGCCCCAAGAATCATCTCCACTGGTGGGCTCAAGAATCATCTTCACTGGTGGGCCCCAGGAATCAAATCCACTGGTGGGCCCCAGGAATCAGCCCCAAACTGATGGGCCCCAAGAACCAACTCCACGGGTGGGCCCAAAACCAATCCACTGGTGGCCCAAAGAACCAAACTCCATGGGGTCTCAAGAATAAACTCCACTGGTGGCCCAAGATCAACTCCAGGGGGCCCAAAAATCACTCCATTGGTGGGCCCCATGAATCAACTTCACTGGAGGGGCACAATAATCAACTCCACTGGTGGGCCCCGGGAATCAACTCCACTGGTGGGGCACAAGAATATACTCCACAGGTGGCCCCAAGAATCATCTCCACTGGTGGGCCCATAAATTTCAACTCCACTGGTGGGCCCCAAGAACAACTCCAATGAGGGGGCCCCAAGAACCAACTCCACTGGTGGGCCCCAAGAACCAACTCCACGGGTTTGGCCCAAGAACCAACTCCACTGGTGGTCTCAAGAATCAACTCCACTGGTGGCCTCAAGAATCAACTCCACTGGTGGCCCCAAAAATCACTCCACTGGTGGCCCCAAGAATCATCTCCACTAGTGGCCCCAAGAATCATCTCCACTAGTGGGCCCCAAGAATCAGCTCCACTGGTGGACCCATGAATTATCCCCACTGGTGGGCCCACGAATCAACTCCACTGGTGGCCCCAAGAATCCGCTCCACTGGGGGCCCTCAAGAATCATCTCCACTGGTGACCCCAAGAATCATCTCCACTGGTGGCCCCAAGAATAAACTCTACTTCTGGCCCCAAGAACATTGCTTTTGATGCATCATTACCAATACTGAAACAATGTATCCGCTCTTTCCAGTATATTGCAACAATGTATTAGCTCAATCCAGCAGCCACAGACATGTGATATTCCACATCCAGGACACTTTCAAGTCCTGAGCGACTCATGAAGTCTGGATTTCCTTCTTTTCTGGGTGTTTTTTTTTCTGATCCTTGTTATAACAAATTCTATTTTTTTCCATAAATGTCATTTTAAACCCAACGCCCAATGTTAGCGGCAGAATTATTGCTGAGAGAAATGTGGCCCAGCAGGCGTAATTATATCTAATGCATTTTTATACATGTATCAGATCTATATGAGCAATTTGGCTGTGCGCAGGTGACCATAAGAGATGTGTTATTACCCAGACGCGGCAGGTCCTCCGCCCACAAAGCCATTTTACAGAGAACGTGTACAAAGGATTGTTCTTTCGTGCACAAGTTAAGTGTTTCCAGCTACATGTTGACTTCTATTGTAAACTTTCCCGATGTTACATAAGCCAGAGAGCCGCCATGGGCACTTATGTAGCCTGAGTTCACATTCGTGGCCGTCACGGGACATTTGGCATCCATACTTCTTCTTATGTCCAACTCCTCACAGCCAATGAGTGGAACCAGGCTTATACTCAACGGCATTGCTGGCGCTCGGCACTGGGGCCACAAATCATGGGTCTTTAGCTTGGAGCCCAAGCTCTCTTGGCACCAGCTACTACTACAGGGTGAGTCAAAAGTCCCAGGACACCCTTAGGGCTCGTCCCCACTGCACAGGTTTTCACCTTGGTTTACAGATGGTTTTAGGTTTTGAAAACCGTCTGTAAACTGGGGTTCAACTTTTAAAATGGAACTCTATGGAAAATCCATGTAGTGGTCCCCACTGTCCCTACTGCACGTATTTTCCGCCCATGGTCCGAAAAAGATTGAAGATGTTCATTTTTTCGCCTGGTTTTTGGGCGGAATACGAACATGTTAATGCGAAGGTGGAGGGCTTGATCCACAAACCATGGACAAAAGCCCTCCCCCGGCGGTCGTGTGCATGGCCTCACAGTGCAATCCCGGTATTTGCACTGCGCCGTGTGAACGACCCCTTAAATTTCAGAAACAAAAAGGGTAACTGACCTGTTTGAATCCCCCAATAAGTAAGGGGTGAAGAGGGCCAATCTTTTAGACTTGGGGGGTGGGGCTAGTGGCTGTATTTTAGACTATGGCTGGAACATGACCGCCATCTTGAAATCTGTCATATTGGATCAAGGGCAAGTTTTTCCAATGGGAAAGTGGTCATGTAGCCTATCAGAGAAGACCAGAATTGTCTCAGAAAAGTTCTCAGCACAGAAAGTTACAACAAAAACAGCTGCAGCTACTTGACGAGTTGGATGCGTTGTCCCTGGTGCTGAGCACAGAGCTGAAGGCGCCGGTTCCCATTCTTGTGAACTCGAGAACTTTCTGTGTTGAGAACTTTAGAAAAACCAGAGATATTGCAAATCTGATTGCAAAAATTCTGGTCTTCTTTGATCAGCTCCATGACCACCTTCCCATTGGAAAAACTTGCCCTTGATCCAATATGGCGGCTTTCAAGATGGCGGCCAGGTTCCGCGTCTAGCCGTACAGAGAGGACTCCGATCCCCGTACGTGGTTGGGTGCTCCGATATAATAGGATGCCGCGGAACTTTTTACTCACCCTCTATAGTACACTCTGTCCTCATCTTCCTCCTCTACCAGTGCCCCAGTTTCTATAGAGTCTACAAAACCATTGCTAATAATGGACCTTGGATCTTTTGTCTGGTCCACCAGGTCACTTGCCATTGTACCTGCCTCCTCCGCTCTACCAGTCCGCCATGCTGCCCGAGACACCTCCATGATCTACCAATATTTCTGCTTGCATATTAGCTTTCCTCCAAATTGCAGAAAACTCTTTCTCTCTCTAGCGCCACCTATTGGAGGTAGTTTCCCTGTAATACTTGCCAACTATCTGGGAGACTCTCAGATTTCAAATCTTCTTGTAGACTCTTGGACTGTGTGGGCTCAGAAGCTGTACCCCTATTGTGTGTGGCAGGAGCTGGCCATAATGGCTCGGATAAGAGCCATCTATTACCATGGCTATTTAACCCCTTACATGCCATGGCCACTATTGACCATGACATCTAGGTCATTGCAAAGAGAGGAGGCTCTGTTCGTCTGCTTCAAATAACAGGAATCCTCCTTCCATTCCATCTTCTCCTGCTTACCAGATCAGGTGAGACTGTTGCTATGCACATGCCTCAAGCTACTCTTGGACTGATCAGCTGACCATGCAGCACATGTGAGCTTGATTGTTTGGGAGTGGTTGATTGCCGGCCCTCTATAACGCTGAGCTTCACTTATTGACTGGTTGCTGTCTATACTGGCAGCTGAGAGATTGTGTCTTGTGAGCTTGTTGCATTCAGTCCTGTTTTGATTAGTTTCTAGTTAGTTAGAGCTCTGTCTTTAGTTCTCTATTGCTTCTGTTCTGCCCTATATCCTCAGGTTTGCAGTTCATGTTAGGGTCAGCACAGCTCAGAGACATTGGTAGAGCTATTGGAATAGGGCTAGGAGTGTCTGGTTTTAGGGTGCTCTTTTACTACTATTATACAAGTTGGACATCCTCTTTAAAGGGGTTGTCTCACTACACTGATTCATCTTAGCTCAGTCCTGTTTCCTTGGTTTCATTTTGAATTCAGGGATGTTTACTGGTTTCTACTAGGCTGCAGTAAAAGCCAGGTCTGTAGCTATAGCAACCAGTGCTGGCAGCCTATCAGGCGAAATTGAATAGGTCTGTAGCTATAGGGACAAGCGCTAGCAGCATATCATGAGAGATCAAACAGGTCTGTAGCTATAGCAACCAGTGCTGGCAGCCTATCAGGAGATATCATACAGGTCTGTAGGTATAGCAACCAGTGCTGGCAGCCTATCAGGAGAGATAGAACAGGTCTGTAGCTATAGTGACCAGTGCTGGCAACCTATCAGGAGAGATAGAACAGGTATGTAGCTATAGCGACCAGTGCTGGCAACCTATCCGGAGAGATAGAACAGGTCTGTAGCTATAGCGACCAGTGCTGGCAGCCTATCAGGAGAGATAGAACAGGTCTGTAGCTATAGCGACCAGTGTTGGCAGCCTATCAGGAGAGATGGAACAGGTCTGTAGCTATAGCAACCAGCGCTGGCAGCCTATCAGGAGAGATAGAACAGGTATGTAGCTATAGCGACCAGTGCTGGCAGCTTATCAGGAGAGATGGAACAGGTCTGTAGCTATAGCAATCAGTGCTGGCAGCCAATTAGGAGAGACTGAACAGGTCTGTAGCTATAGCGACCAGTGCTGGCAGCCTATCAGGAGAGATAGAACAGGTCTGTAGCTATAGCAACCAGTGCTGGCAGCCTATCAGGAGAGATAGAACAGGTCTGTAGCTATAGCAACCAGTGCTGGCAGCCTATCAGGAGAGAGTAAACAGGTCTGTAGCTATAGCGACCTGAGGAGCTGATGCAGCCCATACAAGAGGGGATATCTAGGAATAGGTAGGACACTGTTAATGGACACATATTGCAAAGTGACTTGTTTTTGCAAGATCTTTAACATAAAAAGCAGCGACCCCTGTAGTGAGACGACCTCTTTAAGACAAGACAATCATTTTTGTGAACCAAAGTTTATGTTGCAGTCGAGCTCTGACCTTATGGGAGCAGTTACAGCCTCCTGCTTGTTGCAGGGTTCAGACCAGTGAGGTCGTGGTTAGGGCCCCATGAATCATTTCGGGGCCCCTCAGTAGTTGTCAGTGGCCTCCTCTAATAATCGTCTGTGATTAGTCGCTATGACAGCGGCGCCGTCCTTTCGCTTTAACATTTTCAAAGACTTTCATGTTAATTGCGGTGAAATGAAGAGAGCGGCGCGGCTTTCATCAGCGCGTGTAAACAGCGTCGTCGCACAATATCAATTTGTTCTCTATCTTCTGGTTCAAACGGAAATAATTAAAAAACAGCTCTTTCCAGTCCCATTGTTGTGTTTATGTGATTAGGAACAAAAAATTGTCTCCCGTTTGATGTCGGGAGGAACGTGGAGGGAGATGCGTGACTGTCAGACAGCGGCAAAAACCTCCCTCAGCTTCAAAAAGGCTTAAAAGATGGAGAAAGATTCTGAGAAGTGAAGTGTGAAACCTCTGGAGGACTACAGGTACCAGGAGGATGAGGTGTGAATCCTCTGGAGGACTACAGGTACCAGGAGGATGAGGCGTGAATCCTCTGGAGGACTACAGGTAACAGGAGGATGAGGTGTGACACTGCTGGAGGACTACAGGTACCAGGAGGATGAGGCGTGAATCCTCTGGAGGACTACAGGTAACAGGAGGATGAGGTGTGACACTGCTGGAGGACTACAGGTACCAGGAGGATGAGGTGTGACACTGCTGGAGGACTACAGGTAACAGGAGGATGAGGTGTGACACTGCTGGAGGACTACAGGTACCAGGAGGATGAGGTGTGACACTGCTGGAGGACTACAGGTACCAGGAGGATGAGGTGTGAAACTGCTGGAGGACTACAGGTAACAGGAGGATGAGGTGTGACACTGCTGGAGGACTACAGGTAACAGGAGGATGAGGTGTGAAACTGCTGGAGGACTACAGGTAACAGGAGGATGAGGTGTGACACTGCTGGAGGACTACAGGTAACAGGAGGATGAGGTGTGAAACTGCTGGAGGACTACAGGTACCAGGAGGATGAGGTGTGAAACTGCTGGAGGACACAAAAAGGGGGTTTAGTTACATGTGGAGGGACTAAGTACCAGGAGATGAGGTGTGACATGCGAGGACAAAAGGTAACAGGAGGATGAGGTGTGACACGCTGGAGGACTACAGTACCGGAGGAGAGGTGTGACAACTGCTGCAGGATACGGGTCCAGGAGGATGAGGGTGACACGCGGAGGACACAGGAAGGGAGGATGGGTGTTACACTCTGGGGGGACTACGGGTCCCAGGATTTTTGGGTGGAAACTGCTGGGGACTAAGGGGTCCAGGAGGATAGGGTGACAACTGGAGGGACTACGGGACAGGAGGATGGGTGTAAACGCGGGGACTCAGGTACCGGGGGGGGGGGACACTGCGGGGAGGACTAAGGTACCAGGAGGATGAGGGGGTTTACACGGGGAGGACTACAGTAGGAGGTTGAGGTGAAAAATGTGGGGACTACGGGCCCAGGAGGATGGTGTGACACTGCGGGAAACTACGGGGTACCGGGGGAAGAGGTGTAAAACTTGGAGGATACAGGTCCCGGGGGATGAGGTGGCACTGCGGGGATCATAACCAGAGGATGGGGTTTGTGAAACTGTGGGGGACTAAGGACCAGGAGGATGAGGTGTGAACTGCTGGAGACTACGGAAGGGGGAGGATGAGGTTAAAAAAGCTGGAGGAAAGGGTTTACCGGGGGATGGGGTTTGACAGGGAGGCTCAGGAACCCGGAGGAGAGGTTTACACTGCGGAGGACAAAGGGTTTATGGGAGGAGGGGGTGTGAAACTGGGGGACTACGGTACCAGGAAATGTGTGACACTGTGGGGGACTACAGGTACGGGAGGATGGTGTGAACTGCGGAGGACTACAGGCGAGGGGGGATGAGGTGTGACACTGGGAGGATGGGGAACAGGGGGAGAGGGGGAAAAACTGATAGAGGATACAGGAACGGGGATGGGGTGGACACGCGGGGGGACTCATTTCCGGGAGGATGGGGTGTGACACGGGGAGGACTACAGGTCAGGGGATGGGGTGTGAACTCTGGGGATACAGGTACCGGAGGATGAGGTGTGAAACTGGGAGGACTACGGTACAGGGGGATGACGTGAAACTGCTGGAGATACAGAACAGGGGGATGAGGTGTGAAACTGCTGGGACAAAGGGAAACAGGAGGATAGGTGTGAACTCTGGAGGACTACGGGAACAGGAATGAGGTGTAAAACTGGGGAGGACTACAGGTAACAGGAGAATGGGGGGTTGACACTGTGGAGGACACGGGTCCCGGGAGAGAGGTGTGACACTTCGGGGGTCAGGTAACAGGGATGAGGTGTACATGGGAGGACTACAGGTAACAGGAGGAGGGTGTAAATGCTGGAGTATACAGGTACCGGAGGATGAGGGTGCCCCTGCTGGGGACTACAGGTAACAGGAGGAGGGGTGTGACACTGCTGGGGGGTACAGGAACCAGGGGGATGAGGTGAACAGGGGAGGACTAAGGTAACGGAGGATGAGGTTGGCACTGTTGGAGGACACAGGTAACGGAGGATGAGGGTGAACTGGGAGGACTACAGGTAACAGGGGGATAGGTTGACACTGCTGGGGGAACAGGTAACGGGAGGTGAGGTGTGAACGGGCTGGAGGACTCAGGTCCCAGAGGAGAGGTGTGACACTGCTGGAGGCTACAGGTAACAGGAGGTGAGGTTGTGCCCCTGCTGGAGGACAAGGTAACGAGGATGGGGTGTAAACCTGGAGGATACAGGTCCCAGAGGATGAGGTGTGCCCCTGCTGGGAGGACTACGGGTAACAGGAGGATGAGGTTAAAACTGCGGAGACAAGGTAAGGGGGACGAGGTGGACACTGCTGGGGGATACACTACCCAAAGGATGAGTGTAAAAACTGCTGGAGGACTACAGGTAACGGAGGATGAGGTGTAAATCCTCTGGAGGAATACGGGAAAAGGGAGGGTGGGGTGTGACACTGTGGGTACAGTACCAGGGGGTTGAGGCGGAAATGCTGGAGGACAAAGGTAACAGGAGGATGAGGTTACACTGCTAGGACTAAGGTAACAGGGGGGTGGGGTTGCACGCTGGGGACAAGGAAACAGGGGGGGTGGTTGGGTGACACTGCTGGAGACTACGGTAAAGGGGGGGAAATGGGTGGGAACTCTGGGGGACTACAGATAACAGGGGATGAGGTTTTTGCATGCTGGAGGACTACAGGAAACGGAGGGTTGGGGGTTTACATGCTGGAACTACGGGTCCCAGGAGGATGGGCGGAATCCCTGGAGATACAGGTACCAGGGGGAGGGTTGAAACTCTGGAGGACTACGGGTACGGGAGGTTTAGGTGTGACATGCTGGGGACTACGGTATGAGGAGGATGAGGTGTGAAACTGCTGGAGGACTACGGTAACGGAGGATGAGGTTGACATGCTGGGGGACTAAGTAACTGGAGGATGGGTGTAAACTGTGGGGAAATAAGGTCCCAGGGGGATGAGGTGTAAACTGCGGGAGGACACGGGTACCAGGGGGAAAAGGGGGTGTGAAATGCTGGGGGCACAGGTAAGGGAGGTGGGTTGAAACTGGGGGGACAAAGGAAACCAGGAGGATGAGGGGGAAAAACTGCGGAGGACTACAGTACCAGGGGGTTTAGTTGAACTGCGAGGAACGGTAACGGGAGGATGAGGTGTGAAACTGCGGAGGACACGGGAAACAGGAGGATGAGGTGTAAAACCCGGGGAGGACTACGTAACAGGGGATAAGTTTTAAACTGCTGGGGGACTTCAGTCCCAGGAGGATGGGTGTGACATGCGGAGGATACAGGTAAAAGGAGGTGGGGTGTGACCTGCGGAGACTACGGGTAACGGAGTGAGTGAAAAACGGCTGGGGACTACAGATAACAGGAGATGAGGGTGAAACTGTGGGGGACTACAGGTATAGGAGGATTGGGTGTGACACTGCTGGAGGACTACAGGTAGAGGAGTTGAGGGGGTGAAACTGTGAGGGGGGAAACAGGTAAAGGAGGATGAGGTGTGCCCTGCTGGAGGACTACGGGAACAGGGATGAGGTTAAAAACTGCTGGAGGATACGGGACCAGGAGGATGGAGGTTGAAACTGTGGAGGACTACAGGTACCAGGAGGGAAGGGGGTGTGGACATGCTGGAGGATTTTCAGGAACAGGAGGTGATTTTGTGACACTGGGAGGACTAAGGTAAAGGAGGGTGGGTGTGACAAGCTGGGGACTACGGGTTTAACAGGAGGAAAAATGAGAAAGGCTGGAGGCACAGAAACAAGGATGAGGTGTGAAACTGCGGAGGACACAGGTATCGGGAGGAAAGGGGGGTGACACTGCTGGAGGACTACAGGATGGGAAAAGGGGTGTTAAAAACTGCTGGGGAGTACAGGTAACAGGAGGGGAGGTGTGAACCTTTTGGAGGATACAGGAAAAGGGGATAGGGTGAAATGCGGAGGACAAGGGCCCCGGGAGGATGAGGTGTAAACTTGGAGGACTCAAACCAGGGGATGAGGTGTAAAACTGCTGGGGGGGACAACAGGTAACGGAGGATGAGGTGTGAAACGGGGGAAAAGTAACAGAGGATGGGTGAGAAACTGCTGGGGGAACGGGTAACTGGAGGATGAGGTGTGAAAACTGCTGGAGGACTACGGGCCCCCGGGAGGAGAGGGTGAAAAGCTGGGGCAAAAGGTCCAGGGGGATAGGTGGGAAACGCGGGGGACTACGGGTAACTGGGATGAGGGGGGAAAATGCTGGGGGAAACGGTTACCGGAGGGAGGGTAAACGCTGGGGGACACAGGTACCAGGGGATGGGGTGTAAACTGGGGGAGACAAGGGTAACGGGAGGAAGGGTGAAACGCTGGGGATACAGGTACCAGGGGGAGAGGGTGTAAACGTGGAGGATACGGGTCCCAAGGGGATAGGGTGAAACTGCGGGGACTACAGGTAACAGGGGGAGGTGAAAAAGCTGGGGGACTACAGGTAACAGGAGGATGGGGTTTGTGAAATGCTGGGGATACAGGAAAACAGGAGGGGAAGTGTGAAATGCTGGGGATACAGGTAAAGGGGAAGGTTGAAAAGGGAGGACTACAGTAAAAGGGTGAGTTGTGACAGCTGGGGACAAAGGAAACGGGGTGGGGTGAAAAACGGTGGGGATACAGATAACGGGAGGATGAGGTGTGAAACTGCTGGAGGACTACGGGGTACGGAGGATTAGGTGTCATTTGGGGAGGACTACAGGTTGGGAGGATGGGGTTAAAAACGCTGGGGCTCAGTAACAGGAGGATGGGGTTTTTACACTGTGGAGGACTTCAGGTAACTGGAGGATGAGGTGTGAAACTGCTAGGATCAGGACCAGGGGATGAGGTGTAAAAACTCTGGGGACTACGGGAACCGGAATGGGGTGTGAAACGCGGGAGGACTACAGGTAACTGGAGGATGGGGTGTGAAACTGTGGAGGACTAAAGGTCCAGGAGGATGAGGTGTGAAACTGCTGGAGGACTAAGGACGGGGAGGATGAGGGTGTGAAACTCTGGAGGATAAGGGTAACGGGGAGAGGTGTAAAAATGCAAAGGACTACAGGTAAAGGAGGAGGGGTGTAAACTCTGGAGGACTCAGGTAAGGAGGTGAAGTGTGAAACTGTGGGGGGACTACAGTAACGGAGGATGAGGGTGACACTGGGAGGACTACAGGTAAAGGAGGGTGAGGTGTGAACTCTGAGGACTACAGGAACAGGAGGATGGGTGAGAAACGGCTGGAGGACTACAGAAAACCGGAAAAGAGGGTGAAACGCTGGAGGATACGGGGTATCAGAGATTAGGTGTGAAAACCTGGAGGACTACGGGTTAGGGGGATGAGTGTGAAACTGCTGGAGACTACGGTAACAGGGGGGAAGGTGTGACAGCTGGAGGACTACAGGAAGGGGAGGGTGTGAAATGCGGGAGGATACAGGACCAGGGGAGGGGTTGTAAAATGCTGAGGACAACAGGTAACAGAGGATGAGGTGTGAAACTGCTGGAGGAGTACAGGAAAACAGGAGGATGGGGTGTGACACTGCTGGAGGACTACAGGTAACGGAGGAGTGGGCATGCGGAGGACAACAGGTAACAGGAGGATGGGTGAAAAACTGCTGGGGCCCCACAAAACAAATGAGGTGGACACTGCTGGGGACTACAGGTAACGGGAGGAGAGGTGAGAAATGCGGGAGGACTACGGAACGGGGAGGTGGTGTGAAACTGCTAGGACTACAGGTAACAGGAGGATGAGGTGTAAAATGTGGAGACTACAGGAAACGGGGAGGTTTAAGTGTGAAATTTGGGAGGCTACGGAACAGGAGGGGAGGTGGACACTGCTGGAGGCTACAGGTACCAGGGGGATGAGGCGGGGGGAATCCCGGAGGACTAAGGTAAAGGAGGATGGTGTAAATCTGGAGGACTCAGTACCAAAGGGGGATGGGGTTGAAACTGCGGGAACTACAGGTAAGGGGAGGATGAGGTGTAAAACTGTGGAGGACTACAGGTCCCAGGAGGGTGGGGTGTACACTGCTGGAGGATACAGGTACCAGGGGGATGGGGTTTGGGACACTGCTGGAAAACTAAGGAACGGAGGGGGAGGAGGTGTAAACGTGAGGATACAGTAACCAGAGGAGAGGTGTGCACTGTGGAGGCTACAGGTACCAGGAGGATGAGGTGTGAAACGTGGAGGACTAAGGAAACGGGGAAATGAGGTGAAATGCTGGAGGATACAGTTTAAAGGAGGATGAGGTGGACACTGCTGGAGGACTACAGGTAACAGGGGAGGGGTGTGACACTGCTGGAGGACTCAGGTCCCGGGAGGATGGGGTGTGAATCCTCGGGAGGATAAGGTCCCGGGGGGTGAGTGTGACCTGTGGGGCTCAGGTAACAGGGGCTGAGGTGTGAAGAGGGGTAGGAAACGGGTACGGAGGAAAAAGGTGTGAAACTTAGGACTACGGGTTTCCAGGGGGATAGGGTGACATGCTAGAACTACAGAAACGGGAGGATAGGTGTGACACGTGGAGGACTACAGGACCGGAGGATGAGGGGGAAAACGCTGGGGGACTACAGGTAACAGGAGGATGAGGTGTAAAAACTGCTGGAGGATCAGTACCGGAGGAGGGGAGTGAAACGCTAGAGGACTACAGGTAACAGACGGCTGAGGTGTGACACTGCTGGAGGATACAGGTAACAGGGGGATGGGGGTGTGACATGCGGGAGGACTACAGGTACCAGGGGGAAGGGGATTGAAACTGGGGAGGACTACAGGTATCAGGAGGAGGGGGGGAAATGCTGGAGGACACGGTACCAAAGGATGAGTGTGACACTGCGGGAGGACAAGGTAACAGGGGGGACGAGGTGGGACACTGCTGGGGGGACTACAGGTAACAGGAGGTGAGGTGTAAAAAATGCTGGAGGAACGTACCAGGAGGAGAGGTGTGAATGCTGGAAACACAGGTAAAGGAGGATGAGGGTGAAACTGCGGGGGAAACAAAAGGTAAGGGGATGAGGTGGACACTGCTGGGAACAGTACCAGGAGGATGAGTTTTAAAAACTGCTGGGGCCCAAAGGTACCAGGAGGATGAGGTTGAACTGTGGGGGACTAAAGGTACCAGGAGGATGAGGTGTGACACGCTGGAGGGACTACGGGTCCCAGAGGATGAGTGTGCCTGTACAGGAACGGGGAATGAAGTGTGAAGCTGGGGAGGACTACAGGTACAGGGATGAGGCGTGACACTGCTGGAGGACTAAGGTCCCGGAGGATGAGGTGGAAACTGCTGCAGGAAAAGGTAACAGGAGGAAGAGGTTGACACTTTGGAGGACTACGGGAACAGAGGGCTGGGGGTGGAAACGCTAAAGGACTACAGGTAACAGGAGATGAGGTGTAACCTCGGAGGATACAGGAAACAGGAGGTTTTGGGGTGGAAACCTCTGGGGGGGACTACGGGTAACAGGGGGGGGTTTTGAAACTGTTGGAGGATACAGGTAAAGGAGGATGAGGTTGACACTGTGGAGGACTACAGGTAACAGGAGGATAGGGTGACACTGGGAGGACACAGTAACAGGAGATGAGGGGGTAAACTGCGGGGATACAGGTCCCAGGGGGGATGGGTGTGCAGCTAAAGGGATACAGGAAAAGGGAGGGGAGGTGTACACTGTGGAGGACTACAGGACCAGGGGGATGGGGTGGTGAAACGCTGGAAGGACTACAGGAACGGGGGTTGGGTGTGACACGCGGGGACTACAGGACCAGGGGGGTGGGGTTTTAAAATGTTGGAGGACTAAGGGTCCCAGGGGAAAGAGGTGTGCCCTTGCTGGGGGACACGGGTACCAGGGGGAGGGGTTTTAAAACCCTCGGGAGGACAACGGGAAAACGGAGGAAATGAGGTGGAAATGCTGGAGGATACAGGTAATGGGGGATGAGGGTGAAATGCTGAAACTACAGGTAACTGGAGGAAGGTGGAAAAACTGCTGGGGGAACCCAGGTAACCAGGAGGAAGAGGGTGGACACTGTGGGGGGACTACGGGTCCCCCGGGAAAGGATGAGGTGTGAACCCTGGGGTACAGGACCAGGGGGTTAAAGGGTTTGGAAAATTGCTGGAGGACTACGGGTTAAAGGAGGATGAGGTTTGACACTGCGGGAGGAAAAACGGGTACCAAGGATGAGGTGGAAACCTTGGAGGACTAAGGTTGAGGAGGATGAGGTGTGCCGCTGGAGGACTAAAGTACCAGGGGGATGAGGTGTAAAAACTGCTGGAGGATTCGGGTCCCAAGGGAAGGTGGGGAAATGATGAAGGGACTACAGATAACAGGAGGATGAGGTGTGAAACGCTGTAGGACACAGGTAAAGGGGGATAGGTTTTGCAGGGCTGGAGGATACGGTAACAGGAGAAGAGGTGTGAAAACTGGGAGGACTACAGGTAAAAAGGGGGATGAGGGTTGACCTGCGGGAGGACTACAGTACCAGGGGGGAGAGGTGTGAATCCTCGGGGGACTACGATAACAGGGGGGAGAGGTTGACATTGGGGACACATAAACAGGCGGATGGGTGTGACACTGCGGGGAAACGGGAAACCAGGAGGTTTATTGTGACACTGCGGAGGACTACAGGTTTTTAGAGGATGAGTTGACACTGCGGAGGACTACAGATAACAGGAGGATGAGGTGTGACATTGCTGGAGGACTTTATTTGCTGACACAAAGTTCCAAATCCCCTGCACATACATTGAGTCCAATAGCCAAAAATGGCCCCAGCCACCCCTCACGCTGCCATGCCGTCTGCCCGCATCACTTTTGGGGGCAAGAGTGAGAAAAATTGAATTTCCAACAACCCTGAATTAAAGGGGTTGTCTCATTTAAAACCTAGGATCAGAATGAAAATAAGCTCTTTTTTCCGTCCTTCCGGCAAGTGCTGAATTACAGATGACTCCCCTGTATTCAGACCCTTTCTGTTTATCAGTCTAGATTAGCTAAATTACCTTTTTGAGGTCCAAAGAAGCTTTCACTCATGTAAACAGAGTAATTGTGATTTTGTCTGAAAGATCAATAACACACAAGCTTATGCTGGGCCCCCACGTGTGATGTTCATCCCTGCATCTAAACAAACACATGGGGGGGGGGGAGATGTACACAGGTCTTCCACTTGGGAAACCAGGGAGACCACAGAAGGTGATAAAATCACTTGTAGCTCCTTAACAAAAAAAAATGAACAAGCAAAAAAAATTTTAAAATGTCTTTATTTTGGGCGACATGTCCAAAAAGTGGCGTATCCCCATTTTTTTTGGCGCATTAAATCGTGTAAAGTGCGCCTAAAGGT
>JAODAL010029849.1:0-50919 GCA_025379985.1 Phyllomedusa bahiana | reverse complement strand
TGCCTCTCCGGCTGTGCTGAAGGTCCGCTCAGATATGACGTGGCTGCTGGGCGGACAACACCTCTATGGCGTGGCGAGCCAGCTCGGGGCATTCGTCCATTTTGGATACCCAGAAGTCTATTGGGTCCGGAACACATACAAAAACATTGGTGTTGAGACGCAGATAGTCGTGCACCATGATCTTAAGCTGGTCTCTGGTGTTGTATGTGTGCCCTGCATTGCATGCGTTGGTGGGGTGGTAAATAAAGATTGCCAGAGGCCCACCCATTAGGCTTCTGCCACCTTGCCTGCTGCTGCTGCTGCCGCAAACGGCTACTTGGCACTCTACTGCTGTAACGTCGCTGGCGTTGTTCCACCGTGACTTTTGAAGAACGTGAAGCAGACGCAACAGATGTCTCCAGTTGATCAATCAGCAAGGTCTCCATTTCCTGCATTTTACTCTCTATTGGGTGGTGGAAAGGGAAAGTGCTGTTTTTTTTTGTACCGGGGCTCCCGGTGGGTGCCCACCCTGTATGTGTTGTTCTTTTTGCTGGCCTTAATGCGAGTATCCTGCTGGCGCAAATGCACCAACCAAGCACTCATGTGAGAATGGAGCCTTGATTTCCCAGCCTCTGGGTCGAGGGGCACTAGCAAAGTCATCTTCCTCATCTTCCTCCTCCGCCTCAAATTCGCCCCAAACCTCTTTCCAAGGCAGGGACTCAGTAACATCGGTGTCTAGGAATACCTCTTCCTCCTCCTCCTCCGTTTTCCTCCGGCACAGCTTCAACACAGCCCGGGACTTGCCTGAGATGATGCCCCCTGAGAGCTGAGGGCACCACCTTGCACTAGCTCTGGACCCGAACCCCCAGCCTAATGAAGCCCGATGAAAATGTGAAATGTTGGGCCTTGTGGATTTGACGGAGAGAAAGGCTCCGTGTCCCGCATCTGTGTCCGTCTCCTCCTCCGTCGCTGGCGGGACCTGTTGTTTCAGAGTGTCCAACGATCGTTCCAGAACTAAGATCACCACAATGCTTATGCTGAAAAGGGCATTGTCCGCACTGACCATGTCGGTGGCTTCCTCAAAACTGGCAAGGATGGTGCAGAGCTCTTTCACCTGCCTTCACTCTCGGTGGCTCAACACCCCAAGGTCCGCACCACTGCTTGTCCCAAACCATGTGTCATTTCGTACTGCGTAATGGCATTGCCTTGCTGCCCAAAATCGCTGGAGCATGTGGAAGGGTGGAATTCCAGCGTGTTGCCAGTCAACAATGAGACGGTTGACGGGGAGGCCGAGCTGACGCTGCAACGCAGCCAGGCGGGACGAAGCAGGGTGCGAAGGGCGGAATGCAAACAAACCCTTCGACCTTCCTCACCGGCAGCCCAGACCCGGTGCCTTTAGAAAATTTCTGGACGACAATTCAGACATGCCAGAAAGGGGAATGTCCCAGCCTACCGACTTAGGGGGCCCAGCAATTTTCGCCCGTTATCGCACACCACCTTGCCTGCACAAGGTTCTTGTCACCCAGCCGCGCTGGGTCTCGTTGGGGGAAGCCGTCCACAGCTCCTACCTCGTGGGGAGGTCTCCAAGACAGTTTTAATTTTTCAACACGCCTGTTTTTTGGGGCACGTGATGCCCCAGAACCTTGGGGGAAAGAACCCTGCACCACCCCTGCGTTTTGAAAAACTGCCCCGAGCCTGAGAGCCACCTCACCCCCGGGAACTCACCCAGCTCACCCAGTAGCTGTCACAAGATAAAAGGGGCCTTTGCCGTGCTTACTAGTCCATTTCGGTGTCAAGGGACTTTCCGGACACAGACAGACAACCGCTTAAAATTTTAGATGAAACTGGCGGCCAGGGCAGGGACGGCTTTTCTGGCAAGAAATGCCTGCTCGCATCTGGTATTGGGGGGAGGCAAGGGGCCCTGATTTGGCGGGAAACCCCTCTGGTCCACCAGAGGAAAGGGAACATTTCCAAGGCCCAAAACTGGCAATGCCACATTCAGGCTTTTGGCTTTGGGATGGGTTTTGGGTTTAAATGTTTCTTCTGCTCCCAAACCTGGGAAAACAGAAAACTGGCTGCTAGACGGGCCCCTGTACGGTGTGCAGGGCGCAAACTGGGGGGAAGGAGAAGGGGGAGGGGTGGGTCTCTGGGGGTGCTGTTTGGGACTCGGGCACGGTGGAGGCTGAAAACGGAGGCTGATCCCTGACATGCTCTGAGAGACATGGGCACTGAGGGAAAGTTGGTGGTGGCGGAGGGGGAGGAGGCGGAGACAGAGGGTGTACAGTGTTTTAGGCCCGGGGTCGGTCTGGCCTTTTTTTTGGGCCAAGTGTTCCTCCATTCAACTCCCCAAATTTGCTGCATTGATAAAATTTGGTTGGGTTAAACCCCCAAAGGGTTCTTGCCTCTACTTTGCGTTTACGGAAAAGGGTGGCATATACATCCTGGTGAATCAGAGGCTTGCTCAAAAAGGCCCAGGCTTGGGGGTCCGGGCCCTTTTTTTGACGGCGAAAGTAGGAGCGGGGTTGCCTGCCGTGGCTCGGAATATATCAGCGGACTTCTGCCCCCGCCCTCACCCTTTTTAAAGGGGGAAACCCGTACTGAACTCCCCCATCGTCTTCCCCTCGTCTGATGAAGCGCCCCGCAAGAAAATCTGCTGAAAGACCCTTGGGATCCGCAATGTCGTCATCATCAAACCCCAAAGGGACTTCGTCGTCCTGACTTTCTGCATCCAGGAGCTGCGGGCTACAAGCAAAGGGGGACTGCAAGGGTTTGCCGACCCCCCGGGATTTTTGAGATTGACCGGCTTCCTTCTCCTCCTCGAAGGCATCATAACTGGGGCGTCAAGAAGAAAATCATCCTCTTTGGCCTCTGATTTTTAAATGCCTTCGACCCCAACCCATTTTGTCATCAAAGGGGTCTTCAGAAAATGGTTTATCCACAGGGTGGGTACAGATTTGACATTTGGCTGTTTCATGGGACGGATCGGTGAAGCTAAAATAGACATTGTGGCCGGATTTTGGAGGACGAGGAGAAAGACGCTGGATGCAGGTTGCATTAACCACAAAGGGACGTTTGGCGACGCTTTCGTTCCCCAGATTCACGGGGCCCTGACCCAGCGATGACAGGCCCTGACGGGCCTGAACCTGACCCATCCGCTCATGCGGTTGTCCCACACTGGGAAAGGGGCACCTTCTCTCTACCTCTACCTTTTGTCCTACCCCCCCTTTGCCCTTACCACCTGAATTTGCTCCATTTTTCCAAAAAAAAAATTTGGGAAAAAAAAGTTTTGGAAAGTCTTTATTAAAGACGGCAAATCCAGCTATTTCAAATTTAAATCAAAAAAAATTCTGGGTTCAAATTAACTGCAAAGTAGATCTATCAACAAAGCTGGCCCCGCGCCAAATAAAAACACTTTTTTGAAAAGTATTCGGATAATAAAAGGTATTTTTGGCACCTATAAATTTAAAACCTGGGGTTTGCCCCTTCCCAAAAATTGCTGTATTCAAATTTAACTGCAAAGTAGAACTATCAACAAAGTTGGCCTGCCCCAAAAAAAAGCTGAAAAAAAAACGTTTTTTTCCCCCCCGGGGGCCAAAAAATTGCTCTTTTCCTTTAAAAAAAAGGTTTTTTTCCTTTTGGCCCCAAAAAAAACCTTTCCAAAATTTAACTTTTTTTCCCCCCCCGGGTGATTTTAAAAAATTGCAGTATTTCCTTTTTAAGGGCCCCAAGGGTTGCCTCAATAAAAAAGCTGTAGTGCCCCCAAAGCCCAAAAAACACGTATCGTAATGTTTTCGGTTTAAAAAAAAGGTTTTTTTTTTCCCCCCTATCAATTAAACCGTGGTAACTACACAATTGCTGGATTAAAATTTAACTGCAAGGGGGCTCTTCAACAAATCTGGATGGGAAAAGTGCAAAAAACAGTATCTGTAATGTTTTTTCTTTAAAAAAAGGGTATTTTTGGCCCCAAATCAATTAACCTGTGGTGATTAAAAAAATTGCGTATTAAAATTTTAACTGAAAAGTAGTTATCAAAAAAGGGCCTGCCCCCAAAGTGAAAAAAAAAAAGTTTTCGGAAAAAAGGTTTTTTTGGCCTAAAAAGGGTATTTTTTTGGGAAACCCTAATAACCACCCTTCCCCAAAAACCTTTCGTTTACCTTTTTTTCCCAAAACCCCTTCTCCGCTGGATTCAAATTTAACTGCAAGGTGGCTTATCAAAAAAATCGGGACGGGGCCAAAAGTGAAAAAAAAACAGTTACTGTAATGTATTCGGAAAATAAAAGGTTTTTTTGGCCCTATCAATTCACCTGGGGTTGCCAAAAAAAATTGCTGTATTAAAATTTTAAACCCCTTTTCCCCAAAGTAATCTAACCCAAACCCCCCTGGCCCTGCGAAAAAGGGAAAAAACAGTAAACTGAAATGTTTTTGGATAAAAAAAGGGTTTTTTTTGGGCATTTTCAATTCACCGGGGGAACTAAAAAATTGCGATTTAAAATTTAATGCAAGGGGCTCAATGAACAAACGGGAGGGGGCCAAAACAAAAAACACTATCTGTAATGAAAATTCGGATAATAAAAAGGATTTTTTGGGGGCAAAAAAACTTTTACTTTAAAATCCAAATTCACCAAAAAAGTGGTTAAATAAAAAAATTTCAAAAATACAATTTAAAAAAATGTTTTTTTTAAAAAGGGGGGTCAAAAAATTCAACAAAATCGGGGAAAAACTGGGGCCCAAATTTAAAAACCCACGTATCGGGAATGTTTTTTCGGAAATAAAAAGGAAATTTTTGGCACCTTTCAATTAAAACCTTTTGGTGACTACAAAATTGCTGTATTCAAATTTAACTCCCAAAGTAGATCTATAAAACAAACCCCTGGCCCGCCCCCCAAAGGGAAAAAACCTTTTGGGGGAAATGAATTCGGATAAAAAAAGGTATTTTTTGGCATTTATCAATTCCAACCTGGGGGGACAAAAAAAATTGCAGTTTTTCACTTTTAAGGAAAGGGTGCCTAAAATCAACAAAGCGTAGTGCCCCAAAAGTAAAAAAAACCACTTCGGGAAAATTTTTCGGTTTAAAAAGGTATTTTTGGCACCTATAAACCTGGGGCTGATTTGCTGGATTCTAATTTAAGTAAAAGGGTTTGGATATTCAAAAAAGGGTTTGGAAATGGGCAAAATTGAAAATAAAACACCTTTTCTGAAATGTATACTGATAAAAAAAGTGGAGTTTTTGCACCAAACCCAAAGGGGCCCCTCAGTTACAAAGAAAAATGTGTACCCTTTAATTTCAGGCTTCCCCAATACCCAGGAAATTTATTTCAATAGAAAATTTTAATTTAATAAAGTTTATTGAAATGTCTACACAAGTTTTGGGTAAAACTTTATCCAGTTTTTTTATAGGGGTTGTCTGTGTTCGCCCCCCCCCCCTTTCCCCGGGGACTTTACAGGGGAAAGACCCCCTTTTAAAAAAAATTTTTCCCCCCTTTTTCCCCAAAATTTAAAAAATTTCTTCCAATCTTTTAATCTAACTAAATTGAAAAGGGGCACAGCTAATAGTAGAGGTTTCTCGTGAAGAAAAAATAATAATTTCGCTGAGCTGTTTGGACAACAAGGACCCCCTTGGGGGAAACACTGAGGTGAAAAGGGGAAAAATTTTCTATTTTAAAAAGAGGTCATTTGATTTTTTCCCCCAATCGCAAACCCTAAAACATCCCCGTCATGACGTCGCACCCACATCTCACCCCCCTCCCATTTTGTAATTTTGTATGCTGGGCCCCCCAAAAATTTCAGGAAACGCCCAAAATGGCGCGATCTTTTAAAAGATGATGCAAAAGGGTTTTTTAAACCCACATTATCGCATGAATTAAAAAAAACCCCATCACCAAAAAAACTGTGCCGAAATTTCAACTTTTTCGATAATATTCGCTTTAAAACTAATTACGCCCTAAATTTTTAAAAAAAAATTTAAAAACCCGTAGGGCCCCCAAGGGCCCCCCCCAAAAGGCACATGTGCAGGTTCATTGAAATTTTCCCAAAGAAAAAAACCCGGATGATTTTGTGAGTGAATTGGGGGGAAGGTGCTGTGGCTAGATTAAAAAAAATTGACCCTTTTTGGAGTAACTCAACTCCCGGTTTGGGAAGGAAATGCTCTTGACTAAAAAAAACACCGACCCATTGTCAAGCATGGAAGTGGAAAATTTGTTTTAGGGTGTTTCTCTGAAAAAGGGTCAGGACAACTTCACCGATAATTGGAGAATGGATGGAGCCATGTACCGTAAAATCCTGAGTGAATCCCTTCCTTCTGCCAGGTCTTTAAAAAAATTGGTCGTGGCTGGGTCTTCCAGCAAGCAATGACCCAAAACATGGGTCAAGGCAACAATGATGGCTCAAAAAGAAGCACTTAAAGGTCTGAAAAAAAACCCTAGCCAGTCTCCAGCCCTTAACCCCTAGAAAACTTATGAGGGGTTGAATTTGATTGCCAAGAAAACAGCCTCAAAAATCTTATGATTTAGAGATATCTGCAAAGAGGATGGACCAAAATCCCACCTGACGTCTGGAAAACCCTCGTCATCATCTACAAAAAAAGTCGACTGCTGTGCTTCCCAAAAAGGGGTTTTTTTCCCCAATTTTAAAGTCTTGTTTCCAAAGGGATCAAATCTTATTTTCTTTCCCAAAATAAAAATAAGTGTATTAATTTTACAATGTGTTTTTTGGGTTTTTTTTTGATATTCTATTTTAAAAGTTAAAATTAACCTACCCTTAAAAGTGACAGACTGTTCATGTCTTTGTCAGTGGGCAAACTTACACAATCACCAGTTAATCGAATAATTATTTCCTTCATTGTATAATCAATTGCGATTATAAATTTTAGTTTAAACAGAACAAATACATTTATTTTACAAAACTGAAGGATTACACTCAAAAACATAACAATGTACTGTAAACTCAAAAATCTTTTGTAATGAAAGCGAAGGAAGTTCCCTCCATGCTATGAAGATCAAGAAAGCGAAACCTAGCTTCCTTTATTTGTTTTATGTGGGAAAATCCAGTAAGCAGCAAGCACAACATTGAGCAATTTCCCATTTCGAAGGTAATTTTTTCTTCACTGATGTACATACAACAGTTTAAAAAAAACCCATGGAGATAAGTTACTAGAGGAATTACATCTCATTTTCAGTATCATAAAAAGTTTTTTCTGTACTTCTGGTATCCCTGCGACATCCCCAGAAGCCATCTGTTTAGCATGGTGAATAGCAGCAATTATAGTGTGTATTCAGAGAGTAAACATGTGGCCTTGACAGAGAGAAGTATGTACAGAATATACCGCATCTATACGGATACTTCCTCAATTGCTTTACTAAACTGGAATTGATCAATAGAGCAAATCCTTGTTTTCCACGGTACAGGTTTGCATATAAAAAATAAAATTCCTCCATTTGTCTCATTTTATAGCATTGCCAGTCAAAAATCGTTCTCTTACCTATTTTTTTTTTTTTTTAACACAGCTTGCTTTAATTTCAAAGATGGCCCAAGGGCCCAAAGAGGAGTATGGAAAGCACCCGGTGGGCCCCTGGACATGGCAGGCTTTGGGTAGGCATGGCAGGCTTTTCAGTGAGAAAGGCAGAATACATGGGTCATGTGCAGTAAGTGCAGTCATGTATAGTAGCTGTAGGTACCCCCCAAAAGTTACCTCATGATGGGCCCCAAAAATCATCTCCACTGGTGAACCCCCAGAATCAGCTCCACTGGTTAGCCCCGGGTCCATCACTTTGTGGGCCAACTAGTCGTAAACAAGCGGGAAAAAGTTGAATCAAATGTCTCCCTAAAACCAAGGAACATGACCGCAGCGTTAAGAGTAGGTTCACACAACTGCTTTTCTGAAAATTTAAACGGCAAAATAACATGAAATCCACATGAAAAAACAGCACTGATTGCAAATTTGCATCCAGAGACCATACTGAATTTCAGACATGGCTTTGAAACCTCCATATGCCAGGTGAGAATCGACGTTTGTTGAAAACAACCGCACCGTGGATAAACGAGGTTACAAGCCCTATGACACTGAGGTGGTTTGCAGTTGGTTTAAGCAGATGATTCGGACACTGTTTCAGTGCGGAATTGGTCTCAGAAACAGAGCACAGTTCTAATCATTTATTACTTATCATAGAGCTTTCGTTCTCTGCTGAAATGCTCCTGTTCATAGGTTCCTATGGTCCATGTGACTGCTGTAAAGCATATCTCTAAATCCCTTGGCATCACTAAGAAAAAATCGGACCCCCTTAAAGGGTTTTTAATTTTAAAATTTTCCTTGAAAAATTTAAAATTTTAAAATACCTATCTGCTTATCTAAATGAGTAAACAAATGACAAAATCTAAGAAAATACACTTCAACATTGTGACTGTCATTTCTGAACATATCACACAATACTTATTAGTTATTTTAATTCAGTCTCATGTAAGGTGAATAATGTGTTGCCATGTGTTATACTTTATTATACTGCACTGCCTTTTTCTCTGAGGTTTAGTGGACTGGTGGATCACAGGAGGTTAAGCCACCACCTTTTCCTGTCAGGGTAGCTGGGCAGCAGGAATAATTACTTTCTGCAGCTTGGTGGTAGAATATGCAGAAGCACAGGAAGAGCAGTGAAGAACTTGGTGGGTAAACAGGAGAGTGCGCAAGGTTGGGGCCATGTTGCTGTGGAGCCACTTTTTCGACTGCCACCCTGTCCTTTTTCCCTTAAGCTTAGTAACAATTGTTCTGTCAGTTACCATTGCATTGCCTGATCCATGGGCGACACCAGACTGGTTATCATTGTCATTATCTTATCTCCTAGGTGTACTCGCATGAGTACAATGCTGGGGATACTAATACTGTGAACATGTGATCACCTGTGCATCTCTAGCAATGGCCATGACAAGGGAGATCACATGAAAACAGTGGCATCATCTGTGTCGCAGTCATGTATAAGATGGTCCACCTGCCCACTGAACAACAAACAAGAACAACGTATGCTTAGTGATGGCTTTGTTTTTTTTTTTTGCTTTCGTCCACCACACCAACAACACATCTCAGACACGAAACCCTAGAAGTATGCCCAGCAACAGCCATCTTATGTCATCTATAATGGCCAACCTTGCATTCGGACAGTCTCAACATCTTGGCTGAAGTAAGTGAATGGTACCCGCATACAATGATGGTTGGAAGGTTACAGAGCCATTTATAAACAGATAAAAAGGGAGAAATGAGAGACCAGAGTTTTATATGACTTGAAAATTAAAAAAATGTAAAAATCTAAATCTAACTCTTGCAATAAAATATAGAGTTTGTAGAAAAACTTTATATACACTGATAGTGGAAGATAGATTGCAAATAAAAAGTCAACATTCTAAACATCTCATTTACCAAAAAAACTTCATTCTGGGTGACTGGTATAAGGTCCAGGTCTATGACGCCTGGATTTTGTGAGTTGTCTGATCAGGACACAAGTTCCACTTCAGATCCATTTCCCCGGCTGTTTTTCATTCATCCCTGTCACTTTCCTGTCTGGGCGAGGGCTTTTTTCAGGCAATACGCGTCTTTTTATTTCAGGGTGTAAATATGACTGTTCCCAAATCTGGGGTTTTATTAGAACTTCTTCACGGTTCCCATAAAAGATTACTCCAGTCAGTAACCATCCTGGAATATCTCAGGAAGCTCAATCGAGTCTTGTGCTGTAGAGTTTATGTCCTTCACCTGGTTGTCTGTCGTGCGGTGTTTTTTTTACTCTTGTTTGCCATTAATTTTTTTTCTTTTAAAATCTTACTTTTTTTGAGCAAAAATAGCTGCCAATTTTCATTAATGACAGTTAAATTTTAAAACTTGACATTTACATGATAGATTATAAACTTTAGTAAATGTATGAAGTTCATAAAATACTGTTTACACTTGAATACATATTATAAATTCAGAGAATACTTTAAAAATTATTTTACATAAACAAAAAACGTTTAGTTCTTTCTATTTTTCTTCCAAGAAATAATTGCCTTTTAGATATTCTTTTGAAAACATTGAATGAACCATGTACTGGATAAGATTTTATACAATGTTCAGGTGTTTGATTTTTTATTTGCGAATGAAACCTACCTCATTGAGTTTTTTGCCTTCTCCTGGGATACATACACGATTAGCAACAACGCGGGCTGACGCGCATTCTGGCCGTCTTGTCTTTTATACAGAGGCCTTACCAAACGTATTTTTAAACTATGAATAGAAAACAAAAGAAAATTTTTTGTACTACATGGAGCTGGATGTCATGGTTGAAGAGAAGTGTAGATATGCTGAATTTCTTAAAGAGAAGCTGGATCAGAGAATTCCTCATCTATAGTGTAGTACATTAAGATGACACTAAGAGAGATCAAGCTGGCAAATCTTGTCACTATTGTAAAATGCAAGCAATAAACCATTTTAAGAATTTATTGATCATATACACTGATTACAAACAACCTACCAAAAGCACAAAATAAGTAGAAACAATTCCTACTTCTAAGAGTTTAATTGACACAAGTTGGTTTACTACTTTGAGAAAGTTTTAGCAATTGATGCTTCTTCTGTGCAGCTTGAAATTATTAGGGCTGTGGAGCATCAAAACCCTACCCTTAATCCAGAAAAGCGTTTATCGATTAGTTTTCTTTCCTGCCCTTACAGTGGTGCACCTGAACAGCAGTGAAGTCTTGTTAATAGTACTGCATCCCAGGTGGTCTCTAGAGTAATGAGAGAGCATAAACGCCCTGCATTCCTAGGGGTATGTGGAGTATAGAAGGGTGTTTGAATGTGCTTTTCTTCTCGGTTGACTTAAAGCAGATTGAAGGTATTGACATAAGTAGTAAGGCCGACCACATTCAACACACGTCGCATGTTGGCCCATGGGCCTGGGTTCGGGCCATGAGTTCCCAAGCGGCCATATCTTGTCCTGGCCTCGCCGCAAACTCGCGTCTTTCGATGCGGGTTTGCGGCGTGGGAGCTGGGCGTGGTAGCGGCGCAGGTGGGGCGTGGTTTGGGGCTCGGCGAGGGGTTTGCCCCCATGCAGAATTGAGTATAGGCGAGGAGCAGAAACCAGCGCTGAGCCATGACCGAGCGGCGACACCGCGGGTGGCCGCCGTGCTGAGGACTTCCCGTCAAGAATTAACAGGAGAGTTCTCAAACATGTGCGGCAAGTATTACTAGGTGAGCTTGACTGCGGCCCCAAAGCCGTGGCCAGAAACCCGCTTCCGTGCGTCTGAATACGTTAACGCGGATTTATCCAATACAGCCTTTCTGCTGCCGGGATGTGCGCGTTGGGAGCTTTTAGTTGATGGTGCGAAGGAGTGCAGTCAGCTCAAGTGTAGTCACTGGAGTTTGTGGGCTCGGCGCGAGGGATTGTGCCCCCATGCAAATTACTAGGCAGGGGTGTCAAACCGCAGCCCCTGCCACGCACTTTGTGGTGCCGACACCGAGCGCGGTTTGACCGGCGATGTCCGTGCTTCGGTACTTCGGCCGTCCGAGAAAGTAACCATGACAGAGTTCTCAAACCTATGTGCGGCATCAGGGTCCCCACTGGCCCCACAGCCGTGGCCAAACCGGCGTCGTGTGAATATTAACTCGCGGTTCCCAATAGAAAACGAATGTATAACACATACTAATTGTGTGTGATTTCGTGAGAGCGCGCGATGTAATTGTGTGCCTGCCGAAAACGCCAGGCGTCGGGAAGCCCCGCACCAATGTACCGCATCGGGCAAGAATCTCGTCGGGTGAACAGGATACCTAACCTATTATGATGCCTACACAGACGGAGAGGTTATGTTTATCAAAGCATGGACCCCTAATGACGCGATCATACATTTAAGCATTGTTTACAGTAGAGGCATTCCACTTAGGGTTCTAGACTAAGTTAATAGTCTAAGTTCTAAGATCTCGATTTAAGCATCGGCTAAAGTGTAGAATACTGTGTATCTTAGGTAGTCCCGTTGTTACTGTCAACAGTACCAGAACGCTCCAACACTGGTGCGCCTGGAGATCACTCCTAGCCAGGACAATGCAGTTAAAGACCATTAGCGCATAAAAGGCGTAAGGGAGAACGGTGTAAGCTGACCTGGAGTGTCGTCGCTTTTGTCAGGCAGACAGCAGTTTATGCGCAAGCACTCCTGCCTGATGCATATAAAAGATACAGTAGTGTTTGGAAGGTCCATAGTTGGGCACGCAGGAGGGATGGAGACGAGGCTCTGTAAAGCTATTGCAGAGGCAGCGCCAAGCTTAATACGTGGACAGTGTATTCTGTAGATGTGTAAAAGGTATTCGTAACACCTAGTGCTTCAAGGGTATGTATGGTCTGTGTGCACCTAGTATTCGGTGTGTCTTTCAGCCCGAAACAACTGAAACTGCCGTGTCACGACCTGTTCTCTAGATGTATGTAGCATGACGCACTCCAAAATAAACGGTGTGCTATTGTGCCGAGGACATGCCTCTTACACTGCGCCTAAGATGTGAGTGAGTGCGTCTGTGCAACCGACAACGTTTATGTATTCTACACATATTATAAACCTCTTCTTGACATAAGCTCTCGGTATTCATTACAGTGTACTAAGCAACAGCAAAAGGGGTGGGGTGGGGAAAAAAAAAAAAAAATCAAAAATAAGTTAAAGATGGTCTGCCCTAGCCAGATTTATCATATTGGCACGACAATGTGCATGTATTAACTGCCAAGGAACAGTTTCATACATTCTGGCACATTATACGCTACTAATGCATGTGATACAATTGAGGTGTGGGTGCAAAATTTCATTCACCCAGTGTCTTGGTGAATTCCTAAGCCATAAAGATGACAAAATGTTTATCATGGAACAATAGGTCAACTGCAGCAGCTGTCTTTTGTTTTAGTGATTTGGCAGATTTTTGCCCAGACATGACACTGATTTCAGAACAGTAACCACATGAGTAACTGACCAAGATACAACTTGTAAGGTAATTAAATCTTCAACATCTGGAAAAGAATAATTATTTTGGGATATTTTTAACCAATGAAACATATAAAGGGCTTTTAATTTTCAAAAAAAAAATACATTCTTTACACTACATGTAACCATACTTCGTAAGAACTAGTTGTGCTTTTCTTTTCCAAATAACTGGGACAGTTATAGTTTATTATTGTTTTATATTATTTGTTTCATTTTTTAATATTTTTCCCCAAACTCCTTATTTCTGTGTTTGTATATGTTTTTATTTTTACAAATGCTGTTTCATTTTTCTACATTTTGTGCTCTACTGCATCTTAGTGCCCATAAGTATGACATTAAAAAGGCAAGCATACCAATCCACATACATGTCCACTGATATCCTCCTTCATAATTACTACCTTCGCCTACACCAAAAGCTCCATCTTTGCTGTTTGTTCTGCCTAACTTGCATCAGACAACAAAGCTATGGCCCTTTTTTGTTACTACATAGCTGATTATAGCCCCAGAGATAGAATGTGGAGAGCAAATGAGAGGTTAGTAGGGAGTCTGTCACTGGCCTACAAGACCTGTGTGTCTGGCATTCTTCATCATGGGAATATTGGTACGCTCAAGGCCAGCAGTAATGACTATGTACTTGTGATAGGGTCTCCTTAAAGGGGTTTTGCCACTATGTAATGTTGACGTAGGATTCCCCCTCAAAAGGTAATTAATCACTTTCTAATTTATGTGAGTTACAAAAAATTGGCAGTCTGATAGAGCTACAGGCTGGCCTTACCTGTCCATTAGCTTTCTACTCACACAGTCTTCTCACTGAGACATACGACCCTTGACAAGAGCTCGCTGGCCGGGCTTGCGCAGAGTAAGAACACACTTCTCTTTGTCCAACTGTACGAGAGGGACTGCAAGAAAACTACATCAATGGGCTGGGGAGAACAACTGCATGTCTATCGTCTTTTGTACTACAGAATTCCACTAGTTGTAGTGTATTATTCGAAGTAGATCCCTAGCTTTATATCTGAGATGACAGTAAATATAAGAGCTTTCAAGCTGCTGTGGCGAAAAGGTCTTGTCTTTTGTATACGGAAATTTCCACTAGTTGTAGTTTGATTATTTGAGTGAACATTGCACACGATCCCTTATGCATGGCTCTGTGCTCTAGCTGTGTCTCTCTCTCTCTCTCTCTTAGCTCAGCGTGACTTGTTTACATTTGCTTCTTAGCAGATAAGGCACATTCTGGCAAAACCCCTTTAAGTCAAGACAGATTTTTAGAAGATCTAAGGTGATGGAGTATTACAACCTACTGAGTCAGAAATCTGTTATGGAAGTGAAGATGGCAAGCTGAATGAGAGCAACTGTCTATTGAAAGGGCTGAAGTTTATCAATTAATGTCACGTGGCTGTTGATTAAACAATGGAGAATAGCAGAGCTCTGATGGTGCTAGAATGGTAGAAGCAGGACAGGTAATTATAAGTTCATGTTTTATTTTAAACCAGTGGGGCGGTGGTGAACTTTTAAAAGTCGCCAGAAACCCCCTTTAATTCAACAGCATTCCAGAAAACATGAGTCATAGAAAAAAGTTCTTTGTAGGTGCCTTGTCTAATAGAAGCCTCAAATGAGGAACTTACTTCTTAATTTAGAATCTTCCAACAGGGTATTTCCTAAACCACACAACCCTTTTACGGTCTGCAAAAGATGCTTAACTTTGAAAATCCTTTTAATAGAATTGAGCATTTGGGAGACAGAATAATGGCTATCAGGGCTGCCAATAGGAATTTTGGGGCCCCATACAGCCAAATTGCTGGCCCCCTTCCCATGTCCGCCCAAACACCCCCCTTCCCGGGCACCACCCCAAACATGCCCCTCCCGGGCCCAAACGCCCATTCACTGCTGTGGGCCCTGCCCCATTTCACGTCCCTTATTGGGCATTTCCTAGTTTGGAAAATATAACTTGTTTTGGCCAAAAGATTTTTGGGAAACCTGCCACCACGCCAAGGTAGACTTTTTGGGAGGGCCCTACTCTACTCTAACTTCTAAACAATTTTTATAATTTACTTTAAATTTAAAAAACCAGAATGCTAAAATATCCAAAATTAAAAGTAAAGTATCTATAACCTCACACTACTATCTCTCAGTTTGTGCATAGAGTTATTCCAAGATTTAAAAAATAAGAAAAACTGTCAAAGGAAAAGCGTAACTACCCCCTATAGCTGCTTTTGCTGGGAACACTACTCTGATCCCCTCTAGTGCACCAGGAAAGCCCTAAGTACATAAGTTCACCTGACTGTGTCTAGGTTTAAAAATGATCTGTAAACATGGATTTTGATGTTGAATCAATTTGGGGCCATTTCATTAAATTGGAAATGTATTCCCCTGTATTCTACAGGTTGAACCGCCTTCACCAATACCAAACATGTAGGGTTTCATTTTTTCGGTACCCATAAAAAAATTCCAAACATTTACTATTTTGAAATTTGCCCCCATGGCGCCATTTGTGCGGGCAATACATTTTTTTGAACTAACACCTACAGACCTGAGTGAAGAGACATTTTTTTGTGGGCCCGAAATGTGTACTTTTTAATTGCTACCTAGTTTGGAATACATGACACTTTTTTGATCAATTTGATTCTAATTTTTAGACGATGTGAAATTACCAAAAAAAACTGCAATTTTGGTATTTGGAATTTTTTTCTTGTACAGTGTTCAGTGTATGGTTATGTCCTCTACTGCATCGGACAAAAAACGCCAGAAAGTGGTCGTTTTTTTTTTTTCCATGCACGGCTGCGGTATTTGTCACGTATCGTACAAAAACCGCGGTCCTGCTCTCGTTTTTTTTGCAGTCAAACCCATACAAATGTATGGGAAGACGGCACGAAAACTAAAAGCACCGGCGTATAATACAACATGTTGTATAACACGCCGGCGTCGAAAGACGAGCTGTGGAGAATACACTCCCTCTTTCCTATTGCTGTCTATGGGGCTGCACAAAGAATCGTATTTTCGGCGCTTTTAAAAAACTAAAAAGTGCCACAGATACGGTTGTAAAGCCATGCATTGGAGACATAGCCTATTGGATAATTGATGTTATATTTTAATAGATCAGACTTTTTCGGACGGAGCGACACCAAATATGGGGAATGGTGCACCGCAGGATTTTTATACACTGTCCAACTTTTTCAACAGTGTATAAAATAAGAAGAGCACTAAAATAAAAAGTACAGCTAGAACTCAACAGGCTGAACTAGATGGACGACTTGTCTTTTTTTAGCCTTACAAACTATGAAACTATGAAACTATGAAAACCATCACGGATATACACTAAAGTCCTTGTTTGTTGGGCCAAATAAAAAATTTTGATTTTACGGGGGGACCTTGAGATGCTTCACATTATCCTCAAGCACCAGACTGCATGCTATGTTTAATCAGGATATCACTTACTGAACAAGCCAATGTTGAGTCGTTTATAATTATTATTTCTCAGCAGTAGGTTGTTTCATGCTGTGTCTCCTTTATTCAGTCTTTAAAATACTGACATCATGATACTATGCACTTAGTATTTCTGTGATATCAATCAAATCAGTACCATTGTCTAAGCAATGTACGAATGTTGAATGTATGGGAATGAAAAAATGACCAAATGACCAACCAATGTCACTAAAGCTAACCCTAAAAAAATCCCTAAACTACATTTAACCCCCCTTATCCAACAAAACAGCATTGGGTCCAGAGAAAACCCAATGGAACTCCAAAAATAAAACGCCAACAAAAGGGAAACTAAAGAGAATAGAGATAAACAAAAATAGAAAAAATTAAAGGGGGATAACGGGTTGGAAAAATTAAATATACCAGACCACAATCTTTCGCTTCTAATTATAAAACTTAACCCAAGAGGAATGGAAAGACGGGTTAGAAAACAAAAGAAAAATGGAAAACTGGGGTAAAGATTACTTAGAACCGAAAGTATAATCTGTGACATACTGCCAAGCCAAGAGAACTTCACAGAGATGCCTTTTTTACCACTCCCTCCCCTAATGAGTTTGTCCCGGGGAAAGTTTTTTAAAAGGGGGGATTACCTACCCCTATTTTACAGTTATTTGGTACAAAAGGAGAAGATAAAAAGTAGGAGTTTTTTCTACCATTCATACAAAATTTTCCCTAAAGATTTTCCCTTTCAGAAATGCAGAATATCGTACAAACTGACATTGTAGACAAGTTTACCTCTTTACATTTAGCATACATTTCTAGGTGTAGTGTATGTTTCTAAAGGCATCTAAAATTTTTTTTTTCTAAAAAATAACCCTTTTAAAGGGGCATGGTTCACACGGCTTAAAAGGGGGGCCGTATTTGGGGCCCCGTAATTTGCGCCAAAGTGCCCCAAATTACGGCCCGGAAAAGGCCCATTTTCATTCGGAAATTCACATTCTCATAGAAACTAGGGATTATTTTCCCCTTCCCCCCCCGGGCGAATCCGCCGGGGGGGAGTAATTGACATATGAATTACTGCGGCGTATACGGCCGCGGCAATTCAAGTCAAAGGGCCCCGGGAAAATGCCGGCCCCCCGCTCACCCCCGCTCCCCCCCCCCGGGCCACCCGCGTAATTGCGGGGCGTAATTACGGCCCGCAATTAAGCCGTGTGAACAAAGTCTAAATACATAAAAGGCCTTATTTGACCAACTGCTGACCAAAGGGTGCCAAAACTTGCCCATGGCAATCAAAAAGTTTTGTAGTTCTGGCTAGAGAAGAGTGAGCACTAAAAAATTTGAGCTCAGGTCAAACGCCGAATTTTGAGAAATTTGGACCAAACGCCAAACCAACCGCCAAACCAAACGCCAAACCCCATTAAAGTCAATGGGGATGGGGTTCAGGTTTAAAATTTTTTACTTTCATAGGTGAGGAGGCGCAATTACCCTTTAACAGTAAAAGGATAAGTGTGACAACTTTGGAAGAACAATTTGGTCTAAGAGTCACGGAAAAAAAAAAAACACAGGGGAAAATCCTTTATTCCCTTTTAAGGGGTAACGAAAAGATAGGGGCTGGGGGCATACAAGGTGCGTGGTAGCAGTGCTACGGGGGGCCCCCTTTTACATTAAAAAAAGCCAGTATTGGAAAGGCACATGGTAAAGGGGGAGCCCCGATCACTTTTTTCACCCGGGCCCAAAAAATATAAATTGTGGTGGCAGCAAGAACATACCAATGGGGAACATGGAGGTTCAGCTGGCAGGGCCGAAGTTATAGGGGGGTGCAGTGGTAGCCAGGGCTGCTGTCAATCATCTATTAACCGTTTCAGGACCCATGAAGCTAAATCAAATGGGGCCCCCACCTATTACTAGCTCCTATTATTTAACATATCACTGGGCCCCTTTTTGATTAGGGCACCTGACAGGAGTACTGCCCTATTGACACCCCTGCCAGTTACCATGTGCCATTTCCAATACCAGTGTCTTCTTATGTGTCAAATCGGCTTTTGGGACACCTCAGGATGTAGGCCCCGTAGCGGTTGCTACCGCCATGGGTGCCAACAGGGCAGTACTCCCGTCATGGTCCCTAATCAAAAAGGGGCCCAAAAATATGTTATAAAAAAATAGGTAGTAGTAATGGGTGGAGGCCCCATTTGATTTGGCTCTATGGGGCCTAAAATGGATAATAGATGACTTACTGCAGATTGATTGATGACTGATGTTAATAGATGACTGATGGAATGTGTATTTTACATTGTGAAGAAGATGTGCTACAGTTTACTAGTCGGTGACATCGACTACATTTGATAAATGTCAAATGATCCACTTTCTCAGGGGAAAGATGGATATGTTTGTCAGTTATCACCCCGCCAGCTGTGCTGAAGGTGCATTCCGAGATAACGCTGGCTGCTGGGCAGGATAAAACTTCTATGGCATGCCGAGCAAGCTCAGGCATTCATCCAGTTTGGACACCCAGAAGTCGATTGGGTCCAGACCAAGTCCAAAATCATTGGGGTTAAGCCGCAGGTAGTCATGGACCATGGTCTCAAGGTGGTCTCTGTGTATCTGAATGCTGCCCTGCATTGAGGTGGCAGGCAGTCCATACCCAGATAGCGATGAGAAATTTCTGCACAACCAGGTTCCTGACATTTGCCAGGCAAGAGATATGCTTAAGTCTACCGATCTTAAGGGCAGCAAGGAGATTTTTCCCGTTGTCGCACAGCAATTTGCCTGGCGCCAGGTTCTTTGCACCCTGTGTGTTGACCTTCTCCAAGACACATTACTTTGAGAATGGCCTGGTTTCTCGTGGCACGTGATGCTACCCATTGAGGTTAGGGATCTGGACTCTGCACCATCCCAGCAGTGTGGAAGAGTGTCCCCCGAGCCCAAGACCCATCATCAGAGGCACTGACATCCTCCCAACTCACCAAGTGAATAGTCAGTGAGATGTAACACCCTTGACTAGTGCTTTCTAGTCCATGTTTCTGTAGTGAGATGGAGTTTGGTGGACACAGATGAAGCCAACGTGCTGGAGACCTTTTCTGCCACGTGACTGGCCAGGGCAGGGACAGCTTTACTGGCAAAGAAATGCCTGCTCAGCATCTGATATTGGGGGCATGCCAGGGCCATGACTTTACGACTTTACGAAACTCATCTGTGTCCACCAGGCTGAAAGGCAACATTTCCAAGGCCAAAAGCCTGGCAATGCCGACATTCAGGCTTTTGGCTTCCTCTTCCTGACAGTCTACATCCTCAAGCTGCGGGCTAGAAACCACAGACACTGCGAAGCATTGCGGACCGCTTGCGATTTCTGCCGACAGACCAGCTTCCTTCTCCTCCTCTGTGGGCATCAGGGATTGGGTGTCAGAGCAGACAAAATCATCCTCTTTGGCCTCTTGATCTTTTGAAATGCCTTCTGACCCCAACCGCATTGTGTGATCAAAGAGCTCTTCAGAACATGGATTATCTGGAGCGGTCTGTATATTGGGTGATATTTGACCTTCAGGTTGGACTAATGATGACATTTTTGCCCTTGACTCAGAGGAAGAGGAGGTAAAACTTCCGGATGAAGGGAGTGTTAACCACTAGCGCCGATCTTCAGTAATGAGACACACAGGGAACCGACCAACCGATGACATGCCTGACGGTCCTGCGGCTAATGGTGTGCTCGCTTGTTTGTCGTCTGAAGCACTGAAAGAAGCACCTTGTCTCGTACCTCTAGCTCTATGCCCTATGCCCCTCCTTGCTTGCTTACCACCTCTAGTTCGCTCCATGTTCAAAAAGATAAATATTAAAAATGTAAAGATTTGTTCACGATCTCTTATTGAATAAATCTACTCCAAAGACTGCAAATCACAACTGCTCTTGAATCCCTATAATTTGTCAATAGGATTAGAAATATAATTTTTTCTATGGAATATCTGTGAAATGGGGTCTTATGGAACAATCGTGACAGCAAGACAGTACATCAAAAGTGTTCTTAAATGCCTATACTTTTCAACTGGCAAATTGGAGTAGAAATAGAATTTTTTCTATGGAATATCTGTGGAATGGGGTCTTATGTAAGGACCCTGACAGCAAATCAACAGTTTTCTTAAATAACTATACTTTGCAACTAGCAAATGGGAGTAGAAATAGAATTCTTTCTATGGAATATCTGTGAATAGTGTCTTATTGAAGAACCCTTGGCAGCAACACTGCAAAACAGAACTTTGTGGAATCCCAAAAAATTGCTGCTAGCAGATACTATTACAAATAGATTTATTTCTATGGAATATCTGTTAACGCTGTCTTATGAAAGAAAATAGGAGAAATGAACTGTTGGGCACTCTGAATAAAGATGGGAAAAATGCAGCCAGCTATAGAAAACTATATACTATACAAAAGCTATACAAATCTCCCTAACTATTGATGTGTATGATTCCCTAAGCTAGCTGTCCCTCCCTCCTCTGCCCTGACTAATCAGTAGAAAATGATGTTTCTGCCTGCTGGCAAACAAGCACACACAGAGAGCAAGGTCGAAATGGCGTTTAACAGGAAATACAGAGAATACACATAAGACGGTCATGTAATTTTAGCCAATGAGATCCCAACACCCTCAGTGGTGATGTTTTTGACCCCCCACCCCCTCTGTGCAGAAAGGATGCAGCTGAAAATGTCACCAAACGCATGTCCCAAACCCGAATGTTACCGAACAAAGCAAAAAATTCGGTTCGACTCAGGTTCAGAGAAAATGTAAAGTTCGTGCTGAACTAACCATTTTCCGAACGGTTTAGTTCAACACTAGTCCTGGCTACTGCAGGGAAAATAGATATTACATGTTGGCTACTGAAATGAATGGCCAACCATAAAACACATGGACGGACTGGGCCTGCAGAAAGAGAGCTGTATACTGGCTGCTAGAGAGGAGTTCTGACTAGTACCTAAGTAGACACGAAACTTGGACTATAAAACATTACATAAAAAAGTGACGGAATACTTTTCATTAACTGGAACATAAGGGACACTTCTCATGGAAAAAGTTTGCCTAACAGCTACGTACACAAAGAGAAATAAAACAAAATTATATATAGTTGTTACCCTGCTGAGAAATCACTTTCATTTTGTATTTATGTACTGAATACCCCATTAAGGTAAAGTAGTAGAAAGTACGGCAATTCAGTTTAGGTCATGATGAAATGATACAAGTCTACGTAGCAAATATATACAGTTCTCCACACCAAATAAACTCTGATATGATAGTGGTTCCATTAAATGTCTGCAATAAAGTTATATTACCCCGTGTAATCCCATCACTTCATATACCCAGATCCCTACTGCAACAAATAATTGTTAGTGATCTAATGGCATATACCACCACGGCCTTTGAATATAATAGCCACTGACTTGCGGTGGATATGGATTGAGATTTGCTGCATGAAAACTAAACTCTTCCATGTGTCAGATTTAACATTTAGTTGCAGATTCTACAACAAATCTGCATCATATTTACTAATCTGCATTCCATGCAATTAATTATGACTTACACAACCATATTCACATTCAACAAAAAAAGTGTGTATGAGTAACATACTGTTGATTTCCAATGATTCTGCACAGAAAAGCCAAGGACTAGTACCACTGGATGACAGTGGGGCTAATCCTCAGGCAGTTCTGAAGCATCACAAACTGTAAATCCAAGGCAAAAAAACCTGAAGGTTATCCTCAGAATTTTACTGCACAAATACATTTTTGAAAGTGGCTAAAAAGGGATAAAAGGGATCAGTGTGACTTCAGTGACCTGACTGCTCTAAGTTGTTCAATGTAAAATTTGTATATAAAAATCATAGCCACTTAATGGTCCATGATGAACACTTCATCCTTGCAGACTGATTTTTCACTAAAACTTTGAAAACATTACTACATATTGATCTGGGGTGCTAGAGATTGAGTTATACTTGCACTAGTCACAAAAAAGTTAGGAATATTTAGCTTTTGAACATAAAATGTCAAGATTGACACCTCACAATGGCAAGGTACTGTTGATGGATTGAAAGGTGTTGTATTGGTCTTCTGATGTCAAAATGTGAACAACATGATGAGGAGGACTGATTAAATCCAAATTCAAATTGATCCCCAAAATGTATTGAGCGATTCAGGGATCAAACACCTGTTGTGAGTTTTGCAATTAAGCTCCATATTAGAGATCAGCAAGTTGTGCAAAAAGTCCTGAAACATTGAATCGTTGGACATGTGCATTCTAAAGTTAAGAGATGGACTCTATAAATCATTTAAAGTTCATCTTCAGTTCATCTTAAAACCTCGTCAAAATGTAAATATCCCTGTTTGTGAGTAGAGTATATTGTTAGAGTAAGACTTTGTCTACACGGCAGTAGACAAAAAAAACCGATCTGTAAACCAAATCCTAAAAACGTAACTGAGTTTTTTGTCCACTACCTGTCAAAAGCTGCAGAAAAAAAGTAAATTTTTTGCTCATTTTATGTTTTTTGGTGGTGTGTTTTGTGTGTTGTTTTGTGCGTATTTCTGCAAAAAATGCACCAAAAAACGTTTGTCACTTTACATAGACTTCAATGGTAAATTTTGTGCCCTGCTCAGTAGTTTTTTGCAACAGGTTTAACCCCTACACTACCCTGGACGTATGCATATGTCCAGGTGGTTTAGAGGTTCATGCACCTGGACGTATGCATACATCCTGAGGATCGCGCAAACTATAAAGCAGAGTATATAACAGCTGTCATCCCGCAGCATCGGCCCCGACCGGAGATCACTCCGGTGGGGGGGGGGAGGGGGGGAGAGATTAACCCCTCAATTATTGTGACCGATAGGTCGCGATAACTAAGGGAGACACAGGAGGAGCGATCTCCTCCTGCCTCTCTGTCGGCACAAACAGCAGCACGATCGTGTGGCTGCTGTGTGCTGACAGACAGCCCGGAAGGTATAGAATGCTTTCCAGGCTGTCTGTGATGTCACCATGCCCTGGGGGTATGGCCGGGTATCGTGAATGACAGTTGCCATAAAGACCAAAACACAGCAATAAGCTGTGTATTGATTTATATTATAAAAATGATTTTCCCTATGGGTAAAAGTAAAAAAAGGTTAAAAAGTAATAAAAAAAATGAAAAACAGAAAAACACAAACAATAAAATAAAAACACGTACACCTCCCTTTTCCCCTTTACAATCGCCAATCGCCCCAGAAAAGATCAAAAATAAATAAAGTACCCATATTTGGTATCACCGCATACATAGGGACCAGCCCTATAAATCTGTCATGTTAAATAACCCGCACGGTGAACGCCGTAAAAAAAAACTAAATAGTCACAGAATTGTGATTTTTGTTCATCCGGCAGCACATACAATGTAATAAAAAGCGATCAAAAGCTCATATAAACACCAAAGTGGTGCCATCCCGCAAAAAAAAAAAAAAGTTTTTTTTACAAACACATTTCTATTTTGTAAAAGTAATAAAACAAAAAAAAATATAAAAAATGTATATTGTTACAATTGTACCGCCCCCATAGTAAAGTTATGATGTAATTTATACCACGTGGCGAAGGCTGTAAAATTGAAGCCCAAAAAACAATGGCAGAACTGCGTTTTTTCTTCCCTATTTTCATGGGCCAATGCTAAAAATGCTATGGAATACCTGTGCTGCAAAAATGCACAATACACCCCTAGATGAGATCCATGAGGGGTGTTGAATCCAAAATGGGGCAACTTCTGGAAGGTTTTACCTGTTATGCTACTTTGGGGGCTTTGCAAATGAGACATGGACCCACTAAAATTTGCATTCCAAAAGCCAAACAGCGCTCCCTCTGTTGTATGCCCTGCCATGTGTCAAAATAGCAGTTTACACCTACAATGGGGTATTGCGAATTTGAAAGAAATTGTGTAAAAAAAGGGGGGGGGGGGGGGCCTTTTTTCCAGGTTTCCCTTTGAAAAAATGAAACATTTTAAGCTAAATTTGCAGATTGTTGGAAAAAAAAATTTTTTTAATTTTCATACCTAATGCAAAAAAAAAAAAATTGAAACACCTGTTGGGGTCAATATATCCTGCCCCCCGGATTTTTTCCCTTAGTGGTGTAGTTTCCCCAATATGCTGTTTTTGTTGGGGTCCCCGCAAACCTAAAAAGGTGCCTAAATAAAATTTTTTTGGGGAAATAGACCCCAGAGCCCAGTAGTGCTCTTTTTACACTGGACTTGTGTTGACCAAATAGGCACTGGGACCACTATGGGATATTCTTTTAAAAAGGGCAGAATCGGGGGAATCAAATATTAAGTTGAATTAACCTGGTCACTCTAGGTGTTCCAGTAATAATATAAAAATTGAAAATTGAAAAAAAAAGAGAAATTTTGAAATTTCATCCACTTTGCTTTAATTTGTAAAAAACCTAAGGGTTAATAAATTTCCCTTTAAACCCGTTGTAAATCTTTAAAGGGGGTCTATTTCTAGAGGCCCCTTTAGGGGGAAATTAAATGGGCCCAATAAAAAGTCACGTCAGAACGGGAGGGTCCAAAAAAAATTTGTATATTGAAAAATTTTCTTGAAAAGTGAAAAATGACTACTAAATTTTTAAGCCCCCTAATGCGGAAAAAAATAAAAAAAATTTAAAAAATGAGGCCACCACATGGACATATTAGAGTATTTATAAACTATTTTGTAGTGTTTAAAAATTTTCTTGAAAGCAGAAATTTTAGAACTTTAAAAAATGAAAATTTTTTTCCCATGATCTTTTGTATTTTTTTAAAAAAACAAGGATTGTAGGGCCAAGATTTCTTACTAATTTTAAAGCACAATGTGCCCAATCTCGGAATCAAGGGGATGGGAAAAAGTTAAAAAAAAATTTTCCACTAAAGTGACACAGACAATTTTAAAAATTGTCTGTGTCGGAAGGCCAAAACTGGCGGGGTCCTTAAGGGGTTAAAAAAAGATCAGAAAAAACAAGCTGAAAAAAAGTTCTGTGGGGACAACAAAAAGTTTTTACTTAAATTATGGGGGAATCATTTCAGTCGTTTTTTCAGCATTTTTTGAAAATGAAAAACACTGAAATAACAGGGGCTTTTTTTGTGCAAGGAGACATACCCCCAAAAGGTAGTAAATACTTTGGGGACCAGGGAAATTGACTTACTATTACTACTTGGTCCTTTGGTACTATGCAACCAGTGGGAATAAAGGATGTCACCAGTCATACACAACTGTTATTAGGCGCAGAACATTTATACTGTGGTGGAATGGTTCAAAAGCATCCACCTATGGCCGCACAAGGTGTCATCAAATTTTTGCCATTGGAGGACACATTGGAGATAGGATTATCAGCCGCAACTCAGCTGTGCCACGCTCCGGTTATTCCTACCCTTAGTATTCAGCTCTGAACCCTCCATAGTATAATGGATTGAGTGTAGAATAAATTGTTAAAACAAGATAAGCAAACACCTGTTTACCTGCAATTATATAGTATTTTAGCTCTTAGAACAGTTTTAAGTATTTATTAAATAATTGAATTACTTTTCTGGACAAAGCAGACTGGGGATTTACGTGAATATGAATAGGATAAGTGCATGTGGAGTATGTGGTCTCTGAGGCCAGTGACTGGAGCTGCATCACATAAAAAATATATGACATGATCACAGGGACTGGAAGGGAACATCAATGCATGGCAGTACATCAATGGTGGTGGCTGAAGGGGTGCAGTAAAATTATTATTATTTTTTTTTTTATTTTGTTTCAGCACTCCCAGTCAGCAATGTTAGACAATCCCTTTAAGGGGCATTCCTATCATGTTACTTCTATTACTCAACTGGCATGTCCTAACAACAGGTAACGGAGAAGAGGCAGCACATGTGCAGCTTTTTTAGTTTACCTCTATTTGAGTTCCAAGCACAGTCAAGTAGATGTTCTTGCTGTATTCGAAGCTCTTATAGAAATGAATGTGGAGAGCCGTGTGTGTGTGTGGTCAGCTTTCGGTGACCTGGACCAGTACAGATCGAGCTGGAAATGGAAGTAACCTGTTCCAAATACCTGCCCTGCTCTTTGCAGGGTTCTTATGCTACCCATTTTCTTTGAGGAAATTGGGGTGAATGGAATCGTCCTTGTAATTAGTGTTGAGCGATTTTTATCGACAAAGTTGAAATCGGCAAGGTTTTTATGGTGATCGAAATTTCCAGATCATTCGATAATTAAGGTTAAAAATCTGAGCATCATCTATTAAGATCGAGCCTTTTTCGGCGCTTCTGTAATTTTGGCGGCCAGCAATCATATTATAGAATAGAGGCAGGGGTGGAGATGTGTGTGCGACGGACATGACTGGGATGTGTATGGTTGCGATTGGCTGGAAAATCTCATGACTCGTTTTACATAGAACAGTGTCTTCCTGTTTCAGCCTCAGTGTTATCAGAGTTTTCATAGGGAAAGGACGTGCGCTCTGCCTGTGGCCACACAGCGCAGCGAAATTAGTCTATTTTGCTGCACAGAGAACCTCTGCTATTAGCTGTGATCCTTCCAATTTAGTTATATTAGAGTTTTGAAAGATTTATGTAGTTAGCTCGAGAATTGTTAAAGCAGCATCTACCGTTGTAAGTCACGGGGGAGGGTAGCGGGGGGGGGCGGCCCCCGCGGGCGAACACAGACAAGCTTATCTATTAAAGAACATGGATAATAGATTCACCATGACTTAGTGTAGACTATTGTAGTGGAATATCTTTTTTTATTCAACAGTTTTGCTATTGAAGTATTTCTGGTTATTGGGCAGTTGAACTTATATTGGATAAACATCCATTTCTAGTAACCTGCCGGTCTCTTTGTTAGCAGCAAAAACTCCACTTTTATTTCTCAGTATACATTTCAGATAGGTGTTGAATTTTTACCATTACAACTGTGATGTTATATATTCACCTTGCACTTAATATTACATCCAGCAATCTTGTAGTCAGCACTAAGCACAGGTTGTTTTGTTGCCAAAAATACCGTGTATCGTACGAAACATCACAGTTACGTGTTTTTTGACTTTTGCGCAACCCGAGTTGTATCATTGACGCTAAGCATCTACGTAAATCTTTAAACAGCAATTCTATATTCACCACAGGGGTGAATTGAAAGGTGCAAAAAATACGTGTATTATATCAAAACATAACAGTTACGTGTTTTTTGACTTTTGCGCACCCAGTATGTTCATTGACGCGAGATATCTACGTAAATCTTTAAAACAGCAATTCTATTATTACACCACAGGTGACATTGAAGGTGCAAAAATACTGTTTATTATATCAACTTAAAGTTACGTGTTTTTTGACTTTTGCGCCACCCTGTACTGTTCATTGACGAGCTTCTACTGTAAATCTTAAAACAGCAATTCTTTATTCACCACAGGTGTATTTGAAAGGTGCAAAAAATACAGATTATTATATCAAAACATCACAGTTACGTGTATTTTGACTTTTGCGCACCCAGTACTGTTCATTGACGCAGCATCTAACAGTAAATACTTAAAACAGCAATTCTATATTCACCAAAGGTGAATTGAAAGGGTGCAAAAAATACAGTTTATTATCATCAAAACATAACGTTACGTGTTTTTGACTTTTGCGCACCCGAGTACTGTTCATTGACGCGAGCATCTACGTAAATCTTATAAAACCAGCAATTCTATATTCACCACATGTGTAATTGCAAGGTGCAAAAAATACAAGGTTTAATAATATCAAAACATAACGTTACGCTGTTTTTTGACTCTTTTGCGCACCCAGTACTGTTCATTGACGCAGCATCTACGTAAATCTTAAAACAGCCCCAATTCTATATTCACAACAGGTGAATTGAAAGGTGCAAAAAAATACGTGTATTATATCAAAACATAACAGTTACGTGTTTTTCTGACTTTTGCGGCACCAGTACTGTTCATTGAGCGCAGCCGAGCTATCTACGTAAATCTTACAAACAGCAATTATTTATTCTCCTAGGTGAATGGAAAGGTGCAAAAAATACAAAGGTTTATTATATCAAAACAACAGTTACGTGTTTTTTGACTTTTGCGCACCAGTACTGTTCATTGAACGCTAGCATCTACGTAAATCTTAATAAAACGAATTCTATATTCACTAAGAGTGATTGAAAGTGCAATAATACAGTTTATTATATCAATAAACATAAACTGTTACGTGTTTTTTTTTGTCTTTTGCGCACCAAGTACTGTTCATTGACCGAGATCTAAGTAAATCTTAAAACAGCAATTCTATATTCACCCACAGTGTGAATTGGAAAGGTGCAAATAAAAATACAGTTTATTATATCAAAACCATAACAGTTACGTGTTTTTTGACTTTTGCGCACCCTGTACTGTTCATTGACGCAGCATCTACGTTAGAATCTTAAAAACAGCGAATTCTATATTACCACAGGTGAATTGAAAGGTGCAAAATATACAGTTTATAATATCAAAAAACTTATAACAGTTACGTGTTTTTTTGACTTTGCGCACCCAGTCTGTTCGTTGACGCAGACTCTACGTAAATCTTAAAACAGCAATTCTTATTATCCACAGTGTTGAATGGAAAGGTGCAAAACAATACAGTTTATTATATCAAAAACATAACAGTCTTCGTGTTTTTTGACTTTTGCGCATCCAGTACTGTTCATTGAGCTAGGCTCTAAGTAATCTTCAAAACAGCTATTCTATATTCACAACAGGTGAAGTGAAAGGTGCAAAAAAAATCCATTTATTATCCAAAAAACATACAGATACGTGTTTTTTGGAATTTTGCAATTCCGATTTGTTGATAGACACCTTGCAGTTCTTAAATTTGAATCCAGCAATTTTGTTTGGATTAGAGGGGATTTGAGAATAGCTGTGATTTGCCGTCTGTTAATAAGAGTCTTTCAAAAACTATTCCATACCTTCTCGTAGTTTTATATTTGTGGACATGGAGCGAAATGCAGGTGGTAAGCGAGCAAAGAGGAGTGGGGGTAGCACATGGAGGTAGAGGGTCGATGAGATGGTGCTTCCTTCCAGTGCTGGCGACCAAACACGCATGCCAGAGGATCGTCAGTTGCAGGAACCGTCAGGACTGTCATCGCTGGGGTCAGGGCCCTGTGAATCTAAGTAACGAAACATCGTCGCCAATCTGTCCTTCAGTTGTTAAGGCAACCTGCATCTAGCAGTCTTACCTCTCGTACCTCCCAGTCACGGCAACAAATGTCGCTCATCAGATATCAGCATCAGGTCCAACATGAAGCAGCCCAAATGTCAACTCGTGTACCCAACACTGTGGATAATCCATTGTCTAAGACCTCTTTGCATGACAAATGCGGTGGTGGGGTCAGAAGGCATGTTAAAAGATCAAGAGGATGATTTAGTCTGCTATGAGCCCAGTTACTGATGCCACTGTGCGAGGTGAAGGAAGACGGTCAATCGGCAAAAATCCGGGCGGTCGGCAACCCTTGCAGTGCCCCTTGCTTGTAGCCCGCAGCTTCTGGTTGCAGAAGAAGTTCAGGACGACAAAGTCACCTGTGTGATGTTGAATGTTGATGACGGACATTGCGGATCAATCCTGGGTCTTTTCCGCAGAATTTGCTTGCGAGCGCTTCATCAGGGGACGAGGAGGAAGACGATGGGCGTAGTGTCATTACGGAGTCCGCCACAAAAAGGGAGATGGGCGGTCGGCCAGAAGGTCGCTGATATGATTCCGCCAGTCACAGGTCAGCGCAACCCGCTACTCGCTTATCGGTCGGTCAAAAAGCGGTCCAGGACATTTCTCAAGCCCGGCCTGCCCCAAGACCAGATGCGCCGTGCAGGCATTTCTTTGCCAGAAAGCCGTCCAATGCCTGGCCAGCCACGTGTCTTCTAAAATTTCAAGCGCGGTTGTCTGAATCTGTGTCGGAAAAAGTCCATCTCACCCACGAAACATGGACTAGTAAGCACGGCCAGGCGCTATATCCTCAGTGGAAAGCTCACTGGGTGAGTGGGTGGATGTCTCTGGGGGTGTCGGTGGCTCTCAGGCTCGGCGACGCTCCTTTCAATAACTGCAGGATGGTGCAGGGCTCTTTCCCCTTGGTCCTCTGGTGGCATCACTTGCCCAGAGACACCAGGCGTGTTGAAATTAATCTGCCTTGGAGACCGTCCACACACAGGTCAGGAGCTGGTAGGACGGCTCTAAGCAACGAGGATCCGAGCGCTGGCTGGGTGACATGAAACTTGTGCCAGGCAGGTGGTGTGCGGATAACGGGCGAAATTGCTGGCCTCCCTTAAGAACGGTAGGTGGAGCTCATCCTTGCCTGGCACATGTCATGAACCTTGTTGTCCAGAAATTTCTAATAGAGCTACCGGGGTCTGGACTGCCTGCTGAAGTAAGGCTCGAGTCTGATGTTCGCACTTCCGCCGTTGCACCCTGCTTCATCCCCGCCTGGCTGCGTTTGCAGCATCAGCTCGCCTCCTGTCAACCGTCTCATTGTTTGACGTGGCAACTCGCTTGGAATTTCCACCCTCCACATGATCCTGCGATTGTGGCAGCAGCGCAATGCCATTACGCAGTACGAAGTGACTACATGGTCTGACAAAGCTGCGGTACGGACCTCGGGGTTGTTTATCCAACGAGAGTGGAGGACAGGTCAAAGAGGCTCTGCACCATCCTTGAGCCAGTTTGAAGAGCCACCAAAATGGTGCAGTGCGGGACAATGACCTTGGTCAGCATGAAGCATTGTGGGTGATTTTGTTCTGGAAACGATACGGTTGGACACTCTGAAACATACAGGTCCCGCCAAGCGACGGAGAGGAGTACGGACACAGATGCGGACACGGAGCCTTTCTCTCGTCAATTCCACAAGGCCGACAGTTTCACAATTTCATCGGTCTTCTTTAGGCAGTGGTTCGGGGTCCGAGCTAGTGCAAGGTGGCGCATCAGCTCTCAGGGTGCATCATCTCAGGCAGCCAGGGCTGTGTTGAAGCTGTATGGACGGAGGCAGCGGGAGGAGGGAGGTGGAGGAGGTATTCCTAGACACCGATGTTACCGACGTGCCCTGCCTTGGAAGAGGTTGGCGCGGGACTGTGAGGAGGAGGAGGAAGATGTGGAAGATCCTGTTGGTCGTGCCGCGCGACCCAGAGGCTTGGGAAATCAAGGCTCCATCTCTCACAATGAGTGCTTGGACTGCTCATTTCCTCAACATGATCCTCGCTTTAAGGCCATCAAATTGAACAACAGTTACCGGGTGGCCACCTCCTGGATCCCATGGTTACAAAACAAAAATCGCACTTTCCTTCCACCCCACCCAAATAGAGATTAAAATGCAGGATATGGAGACCTTGCTGATTGATCAATCAACTGGAGACATCTGTTGCGTCTGCTTCACTGTTCCCAAATGTCACGGTGAACAACAATCAGGCGACGTGACAGCAGTAGAGTGCCAAGTAGGCGTAGCGTGGTCGAGCTGAGGCAAGGTGGAGAAGCCTATGTGGGTGGACTCTGGCAAATCTTGTGCTTTACCACTCACCAACGCATGCATAATGCCGGGCACACATCCAACACACAGAGATAAGCTTAAGATCATATGGTCTGCTACGACTATCTGCGTCTCACACCGATGTTTATTGCATGTGTTCCTCGGACCCCAATAGACCTTCTGGTATCCAAAATGGAGAATGGCCCGAGCTGGCTCGTCAGCCATAGAGGTGTTGTCCTGCCATGCAGGCCAGCGTCATATCTGAGCGGACCTTCAGCACAGCTGGGAGGAGTTCATTAAAGACAAATACGCATTCCGGCTTTCCACAGATAATGTGGATGTTTGGACTTTCATAAGATGAATCATGCATGGATCTCTGATGATGTTGTGGCCCCAATTGCGGGAGGTCACCGATGAGTTGCCGGTATACTCACATTCCTTTTTATCAATCAGAAATGGTCCTCTTGCGAAAACTTTTTATAAAATGATCATTTTCCTTTAACTGCGAATTTTATTCTATTTTCCAACAGTTCATTTTGATGGTTTTGCTGTGAGGAGACTGTAAAAGACAGCAAGTTTCATGACAACACCGTATTCCATTTTACTCACTTTATCTTAAGAAGTTTTCGCATTGTCAATCGGTTTTTGTGGTCATGTTGCTGTGTGAGTACAGCAATAATCATGGTCCTTTGGAACAGAAAATGTGACTTCTAAGTGGCATTTCTCCCTCACAATTTTTTAATTGTGGCTGAGGAAGGTCATATTTATAATTTTTTGGGGGTCTTGCTTGTTGCTGTGAGATACAGCTATTAATTATGGTCCTTTGGATTGAAATGGTGGCTAAAGTGGCTTTAAGTGGCATTTCTCCTCAAATTTTTAACAGTGGCTGAGAAAGTCATCATTTTTATATATTTTTTTGGGCGTCATGCTGGCTTTGAAATGCAGAATACTACATGATCCGTATTATAAAAAAATGTTGTTTCTAAACCTGACATTTGTTCTTCACAACTTGACCCAAAAGTGGCATCAAAGGGTCTGCTTTGATATTTTTGCGGGGCATTTTGCTGTGTCATAGCAGCTATACTACGGTCCTATTCTAAAATGTTTGTTTTAACAGACATTTGTTCTTCACAATTGACCAAAGTGGCTCGAAGGGTCATGTTTTGAATTTTTGGGGGCATTTTGCTGTGACATGCAGCTATTACTACAGGTCACTATTCTAAAATGTTGGTTTCTAACAGACATTTGTTCTTCACAATTGACCAAAGGGGATCAAGGGACATGCTTTGAATTAGTTTGGGTGGGCATTTTTGCTGTGACATGAATCTATACTACAGGTCCTTTTCTAAAAAAATGTTGTTTCTAAACAGACATTTGTTCTGCACAAATTGTCAAGAGTGGCTCAAGGGTGATTGGTGCTGTCAGAAACAGGAATAGGTAGGACACTGTTATGGACCACATATTGCAAATGAATTGTTTTTGCAAGATCTTTACTAGCTATCAATCCCTGTTTGAGACAACCCATTTAATACAATGAAAAAAAGCGAAAACAAAAGACCATGGTGGGGATTCCAACTATTTTAAAAATGTGTTTTCTAGGAATTAAAGTAATACTAAAAAACTGCATGTACAAAATAGCTGGTAAAAAAATTCCTCTGAATTGTACAAGTGGAGGTACAGGGAAAACTTGACCGATGAGGGTTATTCAGAGAACATGGAGTAGGAGAGCACAGACAGAGAACAAAGTACAGAGACCATTTTCTACAGCACGTTGAGTAATGAGAAAAAAGAATGCAAGGATAAAGGGCACCTGGGGTGTAACAGGAGCGTTAACCACCAGTATTTCCAAGTGAAGCCTCATTGGTCCACACTCATTAGGAGGGGCAAGGCGCTACCAGGTATTTACTGTGTACAGAGGAAGGCGGAGTTCTCACACTTCCGCCTTCCGCACTCTGTTCAGCACGACAGTTTTCGTTGCTGCGTCATCAGGCATTTTAACCTGCGTTGTAATAGATGGACGGATGCCCAGCCTGGGCTTTACACGCACCCCACTGTAACTCCGGCCCTCGGTATGTGTGGCCCAGGACAGGTATAGTCCAATGTCCAGCTGGAAACTAAAATGGTGGTTGGAAAGGACTCCTTTTTCCGGCACTTTTTAAATGTGGGGTCATGCAGTTTCGGGGGCTCATGCTGTGGCCTCAAGGACAGGGTATGTCAATGTCCAGTGAAACTAAAATGGTGGTTTGAGAAGACTCCTTTTTCCGTCACTTTTTAAATGTGGGGGTCATGCAGGTTTGGGGTCATGCTGTGGACAGGACAGGTATAGTCAATGGTCAAGTGAATCTATAAAATGGTGGATGAAAAGACTGCCTTTTTCCGGGCACTTTTTAAATGTGGTGGTCATGCTGGTTTGGGGCTCATGCTGTGGCCGAGTGACAGGTATAGTCAATTTCCTGTTCAACTAAAAATGGTGGTTTGAGAAAGATCCTTTTTACGTCCATCTTTTTAAAATGTGGGGGGTTCATGCAGGTTTGGGGCTCCATGCTGTGGCCCAGGACAGGTATAGTCAATGTTCCAGTTCAACTAAAATGGTGGTTGAAAGACTCCTTTTTGCGGCCACTTTTTTATAATGTGGGTGTCATGCAGGTTTGGGGCTCATGCTGTGAGCCCAGGACAGGTAAGTCAAATTGCTCCAGTGAAACTAAAATGTGTTGAACGACTCCTTTTTCGACAATTTTTAATGTGGGGGTCTGCGGTTTGGGGTTCATGCGGTGTGGCCCAGTCCAGGACAGGTATAGTCAATGTCCTACGTGAAACTAAAAGGGTGGTGTTAAAGACTCTTTTTCCGTCCAACTTTTTAAATTAGGGGGTCATGCAGGTTTTGGGCTCATGCTGTGGCCATGGGACAGGTATAGTCAATGGCCAGTTCAACTAAAATGGTGTTGAAAGACTCCTTTCTTGCGGCTACTTTTTAAAATGGGGGGGTCATGGCAGGTTTGGGGATATGCTGTGGCCAGGACAGGTATAGTCAATGTCAGTGAAACTAAAATGGTGGTTGAAAGACTCTTTTTCCGTACTTTTTAAATGTGGGGGTCATGCAGGTTTGGGGCTCATGCTGTGGCCCAGGACAGGTATAGTCAATGTCCAGTTCAAACTAAAATGGTGGTTGAAGACTCCCTTTTTGCGGCACTGTTTAAATGTGGGGGTCATGAAGGTGTTGGGGCTCATGCTGAGGCCAGAAGACAGGTATAGTCAATGCTCCAAGTGTCAGTGAAACTAAAATGGTGGTTGAAAGACTCCTTTTTCCGTCACTTTTAAATGTGGGGGTCATGCAGGTTTGGGGCTCATGCTGTTGTGGCCAGGGACAGGTATAGTCAAATGTCCTGTGAAACTTAAAAATGGTGGTGAATGAAAACCCTTTGTCAGGCACTTTTTAAATGTGGGGGTCATGCAGGTTTGGGGCTATGCTGCGTTCCAGGACCCAGGGATATTCAATGTCCAGTTCAAGTAACATGATGGTTCAAATCATACTGCCTTCTGTCACTTTTTAATTTGTGGGTGATGCAGGTTTAAGGGTCAGGCTTGTGGTACAAGACAGGGGATAGTAAATGGGTCTGTGACTTTTTTTCTGTGATCTTTTATAATTAGTGGGTTGACTAAGATGTAGGACGTATCCATTTGGTCTGGTGGTGGATGTTTAATTTTCAGCTATCCAGCCTTGTTTGGGTGTTAATAATGAAGGTGGTTGTTGTCTTCCCATAGACTTTATGGTAATCGCTCATAATCGATGCTCACTAACGAAAAAACATTATCGATAGCGGATCTCCGACTATCGACTATCGATCGATCTCGATAGCCAATGCAATCGCTCAATACACTACTTGTAATTCCAATCTTAAGCAAACTGAATGTTTTCTAGCTTAAAGGGGTTGTTCGTACATGATTGGGTTGTTAATTAAAAGATCTTTAGTAAAAAACAGCAGCTTTGCAATATATGTTCATTACAAAATTGTCAATGATTTTGAGCTAGCCCTGTTTCATATGGAGTGCCTAATGCTTCTCAATTTCTAATAACAGTACGGTCCTGTTGATCCTTATTCTTACTGGGCTTGTCAGGTCTGGATTTGACTCATCACCTTTCGATGAAAGTTGGAGCAGAGTGCCCACCTCCCACACAGATGCTCTGTTAGTGTAGGGAGAGGAGGGAGGACTCATGGGCTTCTATGTCCATTACTGGCCTGGATTAACCCTGGTGTGTGCTGCTTCCTCTGCTCTCTAAAGATTGAGCAGAGATTAGGCTGATCAATAGATGTGGACAGCAGTGACCCTGTTTGTTACTATAACTGATGTGTCTGTGGAGCTGTAACTATAATAATACTATACAGATTGTGAAGTTCATGCTGTACAGGGACACATCCTGAGTAACACTTTGCAGCTTTCCTGCCTCTGTTCTGAGGGGGGTTTGTTTGTTGTTGCTGGAGATGTGGAGATATGTAAGCTAAGCAGATGTGGAGATATGTAAGGTTCTGCTATTATAAAATCATAGACCTCTCTAGGCAGGCACACACAGGGTTAACTCTAGCAGCAATCCCGGATAGCTGCCTGTGTGCTGAGAGGGGGGGGGAGAGGGAGGGTGAAGGGGGAGGGGGGAAGGGAAAGAGAAGCTAGCACGCCCCTAATTCAATCCATTCACAGACAGAGGCTGAAAGCTATTAATGAGACAACTCCTTTAAGCATTCAGGGGCATCGCTAGGCAGATTCATCCGGGGCTCATACCCCGGATATATTGCCTGCTGCCCCGAATCTTTCATTCCCAGCCGACCCTCATTCAATACAGTAACGCGGCGCCGCATTGTTGTTCTCTATGAGAACCAACGATGCGGCGCGGGCGACTACTGTATTCATTGTGCGCCGCTGCCGGGGCTTCCTGTACGCTGCGCACATCACAGGGTCAGGAAGAGAGCATCGTGCCTCCTATGCTGACGGCTGTGTGCTGGGGCTGTCTGTAGGAGAGGAGGAGGAGCAAGGCTGCAGTGAGTCCTGGATGCCGGCTCCTCCTCTTCCTCCTCCAGCCAGGGAGCCCAGGGTGTCGACTTCTCCTCCTCCACCAGCCTGTAAGCCCAGGGTGTCGGCTCCTCCTCCTCCAGCCTGCAAGCCCTGGGTGTCAGCTACTCCTCCTCCAGCCTGGGAGACCCGGGCGCCGGCTCCTCCTCCACCAGCCACTGAGAGCCCGCGCAGAGTAGCCTACAGCCTTACAAGGTATTTATATTTAGGCAGAGTCAAAGCTGGGTATAAATGACACTGTCATGTTTTGGGGGAAACAGTATAATTTGCCGGCACAGTAACTGTCAGCTCTGTGGGTCACCCTGACCCACAGAGCTGACAGTCTACAGTTATATTGATCAGCTCAGTCATGGGTCAGCATTATATATCTGACCCATAGAGCTGATCAGTATAACTCATACATGCCAACTCTCCATTTTTGGCGGGGGGGTCCCGCTATTTGGGGTCCCCTCCCGCCCTCCCGGGGGAGTTGGCATTCCTCCCGCCACCAGCAGGCGGCGGGGGTTCTTTTAAATGGCCGCGGCGACAGAGTAGCGCTAGTGGCGTACTCTTGCGCCGCCGGGCGCTCCTAAGGCGGGTGAGCGGCCGCTGCGCCCACTTCAACCCGCCCAGAGTCCCGCTGTGCAGGGAGGAGGCAAGAGGGATCGTTCCTCTCCCTCCTCCCCCTGTATGTCCGGCACCGGTGTGTGCGCCGTACATACAGGTCAGCGGCGCAGGGGAAGTGAAGCGCGGCTGCAGGGGAGTGACGCGCGGCTGCTCTCACTTCTTCCTGCGCCGATGAGTAGATCGTCCGGAGCGGCCGTGCTGCAGGAGCCTGGTGAGGTAAGTGGATTTTATTATTTTATTTTTATTAGCTATATGGGGGGCTTGCCTGGCAACAATGGGGGCACTACCTGGCAACAATGGGGCATCTACCTGGCAACAGGGGGGCACTACCTGGCAACAGAGGGGGCACTACCTGGCAACAATGGGGGCACTACCTGGCAACAGAGGGGACATCTACCTGGCAACAATGGGGGCACTACCTGGCAACAGAGGGGACATCTACCTGGCAACAGAGGGGGGCATCTACCTGGCAAAAGAGGGGGCACTACCTGGCAACAATGGGTCACTACCTGGCAACAATGGGGGGTCTACCTGGCAACAAAGGGGTCACCTACCTGGCAACAATGGGGGCACCTACCTGGCTACCAAAGGGGGGCACCTACCTGGCTAACAAAGGGGGCACCTACCTGGCTACAGAGGGGGCATCTACTTGGCTACAAGGGGGCATCTACCTGCTTTTGGGGGGTTACTATCTGGCTATAAGGGCATCTACCTGGCTTTCTTCCAAAGCCGTTATGCAGTTAGGTGGAGTGGGTGTGGCTTTTTGAAGGGGCGTGGCATACCGACAAGATGGGCGTGCCCATGCAAATTTTTGCCGTGGCGCGCGTAGCGCACCGCCCACTACATTCTCCTGCTTTTTCATTTTCAAAAGTTGGCAACTATGGTATAACTGTGGATATTTACATCTACCTAAGGGGCAATATATACATCTACCTAAGGGGCAATATATACTTCTACCTGGGGGCAATATATACTTCTACCTAAGGGGCAATATATACTTCTACCTAAGGGCAATATATACTTCTACCTAAAGGGCAATATATACATCTACCTAAGGGGCAATATATACATCTACCTGGGGGCAATATATACTTCTACCTAAGGGGCAATATATACTTCTACCAAAGGGGCAATATATACTTCTATCTGGGGTTAATATTCTACCTAAGGGACAATATATACTTCTACCTAAGGGGCAATATATACTTCTACCTAAGGGGCAATATATACTTCTACCTAAGGGGAAATATATACTTCTACTTGGGGTACAATATATACTTCTACCTAAGGGGCAATATATATATATATATATATATATATATATATATATATTATATATTATATATATATATATATATATACACCGAGGGGCATTATATACATCTACCTAACTGAGAGGCATTATTTACAGAAACCTAACCGAGGGGCAATATATACAGTTACCTATCTACGGAGGGACATTATATACAGCTACTTAAGGAGGGGCATTATAAACAGCTACCTAACTAAGGAGGGGACTTATATACCTACCTCCTTATGGGGGAGCTTATAAACATATTTAATATAAACACTACAAAAATTATGACTGTATAGAAATAGGGAACGGGCAAAGAGCTACTGGAAAAGTGAAGATTCTAAGATGTGTGTCTGGTAAATTCTGCACAGACTTCTCTGGGAAAAGTCATCATGGCGGTCCAGACCAAAAGGAAAAAAACAAGGGGAAGACAACCACTCCAATCAGAAAAGACGTCACCGGTGAGTCACTGCCTGTAACTACACTATAATCACTTTTATGTCTGTAGAGCCTGTGTACAACTGGTAGTCACTGTGTGGTGCTTGCATGTGCTCATGGTCTGGCAGTATTATTTGGTCCTTACGCAGTGGTAGAATTGGTATTGATGTTTTTGGTATTTATGGTATTGTTATAGTAACAGTATGAAGCTAATATGTGTGGTATATCTGTTCCATGTATAGGTGTATTATCTGGTGACCATATTATTTAGAGGTATTACACTATTGTAAATAAATGAGTGGCTTTAAAAAGTCAATTGTGTCAGTGCTGGCTTTCTTTGTACAGTGACTGCTGAGATGATGGACTGGATGTTTGTGAAATTTGTGGAAAATTAGTGACAAAAACCTACTTTTTTATCTGTAATCCATGCTGCAGGTCACGATGTGGCATGAAAAATACTATGTGAACCCAGCCTTATTGAGCAAAATGTATCATAGAGGACCCGTGCCCCGGATGTTTTAGGACCATAGCAACGCACCTGTAAGCATTTAAGATATAATGGAGAAGAGCTACTAAGCACAATATCATAAAATTTTTAAGCAAAGTTTTCAAGAAAGTAAAGGGTATTATTTTCTATATTTAAACACACTTATGCCCATATGAACAGTTTTAAGTGTCTAAAAAAATTAAAGCAACATACATCAAATGGGTTACCTACTGTATATGTAACATGTCAAGTATGTCAGCCATGAGCATGGACATATCTAGCATGTCTAATGAGATACAGCAAATCGTCATGCCACATGCACAATTAATAAAATAGAATTGATATAATTGGCACTATTTTCATCACCTTGTATATTCCTTTACTCCCCATGATAAATCTCCCCCATTGGGTCGGTCTTCACTTTTGTCACATATAAGCCACTAACATATAATTTCCAAATAAAGTATGTGAATTCCTATGATGTGTAATAATCCAAGCTCACTTAAAAAATACAATCTGCAATTTAAAAAGTAACATGTACAAGGCATTATGATATTTACCAAGGAAAACTGGTCTTACAAAACAGCTAGGGTCTAATGACTGTAACAAAATACAATTACTGTCAAATGAACAACCTACACTTATTTACAATGGCTCCTTGGGAATAGAAGGCAAACAGATATTCCATTTACAGATGCAAGGAAAAAAAAATGTGTGCGCGATCATTGAATACATGTGGCGTTGCCATTATTTATGATACTACTCCTATTATGTACACTATGTTATAAAGTATTGAGAATTACCACAATTAGGTAATTTTATAAGTTTCCTATTGCTGAAATTTTTCTTATTTCTTTTTCTTAATAATTTGTATAAAGTCTAAAGCTTTGACATAAAAAATAGGTTGAGCTACAAAAAGCTCTATGAAAGATTGTATCATCTAATTTTTGCCAAATGTTTTTTTTTTTGTGTGAAAGAAAACATCTTACTTTCCTCGCGCCGTTTCAAAGCTTGGCCTTTGGTTGTTTGTATTGATGTAAATTTGCTTGGAAGACAGATGCGGACCTTGTTGGACCTTCTCAGTTTGTATAGTTGCCTTTCCTGCAGTTCCAATCTGGTCATCACTGATTTTCTTAGGTTCTACTTTTTCAGTTGCTGGAGCTTTTATTGGCATCCGTATAATTTTTTCAAATATTTTGTACTCTCTTCTTTTTGGTTTTGGTAGCACAGGGGGAATTGTAGTTGAAAATTGTGCTGTAGTATATTCATCTTCAGACAAAGTAGTTTGCTCAATGTCACTGCTTTGGGTGTTATCTCCAGACATTTTACCATTAATCTCAGAGAGAAGCTTCTTCACATTGGTATCCTCTGGTTCTGTCCATGGGTACTCCGTAAAATCCAATGAATCTCCTCTTGTATTTCCATTATTAATGCACAGAGTGAGACAGATGGTTAGAAGCAAAATTGACATCATCTTAAAGATCAAATGAATCTTCTAGGTTGGCTCAGCTCTGTAATATCTCTTTACTCATGACATCTGTTTTTGCTCTGACCAAACTCTAGGTTTGCATGCCAATTATCATATTGTTAAAAAGGAAACAGGTTGTAACTTGTCAGTCATGAGCTGAGGAAACACTGCTTCCTGTTTCTGTGAAACTCTCTGTACTTCTCATCCATCTGTATGGAAGAACTAGAGATAGGTTAAGGATGGGAAGTATCATAATGACAGAAGAGAAAGTGGAACATTATTGGATCTTACCTCACAATTTGTCAGCGTAAAAATATGTAAACAATTACTAGGAAACTTTTGAACCTCAATTTCCACCCTAAAATATTTTTTTTTTTATCTAGATAGGTTCAAATTTCTGTACTGATTATTATTATTTTTTTTATATATCTTTATAGTGGAGCTTAGCAAAGAGCTCCAAACCCTTTATAGACAGAAACCTTAGAGTGCGCTCACACGGCAAAAAACAAATAACGGTCGGATTTTTCGGATTGTCTTTTTTTTGGCATGCAGGGGGTGGCTTTTGTCTGCGGTTTGCGGATTCAGGCTGTACCCCTTCATATTAGCCTGTTCATGTCCTGCCCGAAAACTGGGCGGAAGAATGAACATGTTCTAAGTTTTTCGTTAGCGACAGTTTTAAAAAAAATCGGTGGAAAACCCGTTAGTGGGGATGCTGCAAGGTGTTCTTTTAAAAGTAAGGGGGGAGGTTTGCATGTTGTTTTTCAAATGTTTTAAAAAACCGCAAAAACATCTGAAAAGCGCCCCATAAACCCTTGCCGTGGGGAAAACCCCTTATGACTGCTTGCAGCTTTCATTTGGGAAGCCCCGAAAACCTACTGATATTTTTCGTATTCACAAAAGTGTAAACCCTCCTTTTTGTAAAATTAGATTTTCTTTTTATGGAAAAAAAAATAAGGACATTTTTTTAAAATTTGTGGTCTATTGTCTACTGTCTCTCATGCGGGGCATAGAATTTCAACATGGCACCCTTGTATTCCTTGCACAAAGGAGGAGGCGCGTTCCTGTGCTGGGTTTGTTGCCTCTACAGCCCCTCCCCTTTCCCCTGGTAGGCCCTGTGTCCTGGTATTTTTCCCTGCTCTAAAATTCTTGTGACAGACCCAGCTACCACTTGACAGCTTGTTTGGTGTGCTTCTGATAAGTGCACTTGGCAATATATATATATAAATATTTATATACACACACACAACATATTTATATATATTTTAATATTGTAAAAGGGTCAGGATTCCTTCACGCGGGGGTATTTTCCCCGGGTGGCTGGCCTGGGATTAAAAACCATTTAGTGTTGCCAAAAAGTTATTGTGCTGGAGTGTTTTTTGTAGGTTGGGTGGGTTTTTTATGGAGCAGAAAAGAGTCTGGGTGGGACGGCCGCCCCAATTACTCCCCCCAGGTCTTCCCCGGCCCAAAAAAAAGAGTGGTGTAGGAGGTCAGGAGGGGGCTTCTGGCCTACAACGAAGCTGTGGCTTTCGTGCTGTGAGGCCGTGTAAAACCCGTAGGGGTGTTTGGGTGAGATAACCCCTGCCCGTGTACCTGAAGTGAACTTTTTGTTTTGTGAAAAACCTGTTGTGTGAAGTTAGTGAATTTCTGTTTGATTCTGGGACTTCACAATAAATCCCCTTTTTTTGGGCATTATTCCGGCATGTGTTGCCTTTGAGTGACCCCCCACAATTGGGGCTCGGATGCGGGCAACACCTGAATAAGGAGTGCATGTTGGGTAAGGGAGCAAAAAGGTTAAAGAACCAGTTGAGAGCATGGGGAGTTTCAAAAACCTGGTCCCGGCCAAGACGCAGGCAAGCTCCACGGGACTGTGAAGACGAAAAGCCAACAACTACTTCTCCCAACAAATTGCGGTGTTAACCCGTCGGGAGAGCCCGGGGTGGGGCCCCCAAGCCAGGGGAGAAACGCAAGGCAGGGAAAAGTACGCGAGGGTTACAAAAAAAAGGGGAAACCCGAGGACGAGTTTGGGGCCCACATGACGGTGTTTGAGGGGTAGTGAAGGGAAAAGTTTCCCCGGAGCAGTGGGCCGAGGTCCTAGCCCCTTACCTCACCCCGGCGAGCGCAGAAAGCCTATTTTTTTTGACGTGCGGACGCCAAAGAATATGGGAAGCTAAGGGGGGGTTTTGGCATGTTGGGAGTTTAAAGCTGGCCGCCGGGCGCAACAGGTGCATCGTGGGGATACAGTAAAGGGCCGAAAACAAAACCAGATGGTTTGAACCCATTTCTCTCGCCGAAGTGGTTCAGCCCGGACCCGCACTCCCGCAAAATGGGCGGAGGGTCGTCATGGAAGGTTCGTACACTCGCTCCGAGGGCCCCTACAGTGGGGTGGACAGGGGGTCCCCAGAGTGGGAAAGCCGTCGGGTCGTCGAGCATTATGTGGCGGTAGAGACCTCCCTGATGAGTTGGGGGAGAGAGATCCAAGATGGGGTCCCGGGGGGGGGTAGTGACACCCCCCCAAAAAAGGGACCCAAGGCCACGTGGGGGCATCCTCAAGTCAGGATGGGGACTGACTAAGGTAAGGGGCCTGGTGTGACATCATTGCGGAGATGCCAAACCCCGGTCACGTAGCCCCCCAGTCCCCAGAGTCCCGGAGTATGGAGTGTGTATAGGCGGCGCTGCTGTGGTTTGCAACCCTGCTTGCAGCGCTATACCCACCAAAGGGGGAGCGCCCCCAAGGGGCCAAGTCTCCGTTAATGGCATTTTGTGACGGGAAACCCCTGGATCAGGGTTTGGTGCCTGTGAGGGCCACACCCTGATGTACTGATCCCGGGGAAAACGGTTGGGGGTGGTGGGTATCCATGGCGACCAAAAAACTACCCTGTGGGGTCAAGGGACATTGCAATCGGTGGACTACCTTTTTCACACCCGCGGTGTTGTCACCCCTTTGTTGCCCCTATTATTTTGGTCGGGGCTTTCCCTTTTTCTGGGGGCCCGTGGGCCAAGTCAGGGCCCCTAACCGTGCCCACAACCAAGAGGTACAGGTAAAGGGGGGCTGAAATCTCTGATAATTTCCCTATGTCCATTTTTGGGGGGAGATAGGAGGAGGGGAGCCAAAAAACTGACCCATGTACCCCATTTGGGGGGGTTTTTAGGGAAAATTTTGGAACGCCCAGCTCGGGACTTTAAATTTAAAGGGGGGCATTTGAGAATGTCACTGTCTAGATGGTGTTTCCCAAGAGCAGGGGGGGACGAGCGGTACCCCACTTCCCGAAATAATAAATTTTTTTTTTAAACCCGGGTGCCAAAATTTAGGGATGAGTTTTTAGGCAACTCCTCGTACCGGGGCCCCCAGACCAAGGTTCTGCCCGGCCCATTCATGTGTTAGGGAGTCCTTTTGGGGGGGCAAACCCAGGAGCGGGGGTTACAAAGGTTCTCTGGCAGGGGTTTCAAGGAAATAAGAAGAGTTTTGCCTTGTGTCCAGTGTGCCAGGTAAATCCCAGTGGGCCCAAAATTTCCCTAGCCCCTTGGTGCCCTTACCATTATAGAAGTCCTGTTCGAAAAGGATTGCAATGGATTTGGGGGGGGTCCTTGGTAAAGTCAGCTAAGGGCCCCAATTATTCTGGTGGTCGTGGATTACGCGATCGGGTCCCCGAAGGTGCCCTTGAAAATACTCTCTAAATCCATTCCCGGGGAGTGTTTTTTTATTCTCCAGGACAGGGCTCCCTAAGGAGATTTTGGGGACCAAGGACACCGTTTATGTCCAAGGTAATGAGTAGGTTGAGCGATTTTTATCGAAAAAAATTTGAAATCGGAAAGGTTTTTTTGGTATGAATTTTCCGATCATTCGATAATTAAGTTAAAATTGAGCATATCTTTTAAAGATGGGCCTTTTTCGGGCTTCCTGAAAATTTTGGGGGCCCAGAAAAATCGTTTATAAAATTTGGCAGGGGACATGGTGTTGCACGTCATGATGGGATGTGTATGGTTGCGATTGGCTGGAAAAAATCACATGCCCTCGTTTTAATAGAAACAGCGTTTCCTTTTTTCACCCTTTCAGTGTCTCTCGGTCTCATAGGGAAAGGACGTGGCTCTGCCGTGGCCACACGCTCAGCGAAAATTAGTCTATTTCTGCACAGAAAAACCCTTTGTATTGCTGTGTCCTTCCAATTTATTTATATTGAGATTTGAAGATTTTATGTAGTTATAGAGAATTTTAAACCCCAGCTCTCCCGGTTTTTAAGTACGGGGGGGAGGGAGCGGGGGGGGGGGCCCGCGGGCAAAACACAGAAAAGCCTATCTTAAAAAAAACATTGGAAAAAGTTCACCAAGACTTAGTGTAGATAGTGGGGAATATCTTTATTATTAACATTTTTTGCTATTGAAAATTTTTCCTGGATATTGGGCAGTTGAACTTATTTTGGAAAAAAAACATCATTTCTAGTAACTGGGTTCTTTGTTGCTGCAAAACTCCATTTTATTATCAGTATAAATTTCAGTAGGTGTTCAATTTTACCTTTACCCCTGTGACTGTTTTATTTTAAAACCTTGAAAATTTTAAAATTAAAATCCAGCAATTTGTGTCGCACTCAGCAAGGTTGTTTGTTCCAAAAATCCCTTTGTATGTCGAAAACTCACGTTAGTTTTTTTTGACTTTCGCACCCATTTTTCTTGCGCAGCTTTACGTAAATCTTAAAACGGCAAATTCTTATTCACACAGGTGATTGAAAGGTGCAAAAAATCCGTGTATTATATCAAAACTTAACAGTTAGGTTTTTTTTGATTTTGCGAAACCCAGTATGTTCATTAAAGCAGTTAGAAAATCTTAAAAAGCAATTCTATATTCCCCACAGGTGAATTGAAAGGTGCAAAAAAAAACGGTTATTATAACAAAAATAAAAAGTTAGTGTTTTTTGCTTTTGGCACCCAGTACTGTTCTTTGCGCAGACTTACGTAAATTTTAAAAAAACAGCAATTCTATATTACCCCAGGTGAATTGAAAGGTGCAAAAAAAAAAAAAAGGTTTATTATATCAAAACAAAAAGTTACGTGTTTTTTGCTTTTGCGCACCCGTACTGTTCTTGCGCAGCATTACGAAAATCTTAAAACGCAATTTTATTCCCACAGGTAAAATTGAAAGGTGAAAAATACGTGTATTTCGAAAAAATAACAGATACGTGTTTTTTGACTTTTGCCCCACCCTTTTCTGTTCATTGACGCAGCTCTACGTAAATCTTAAAACAGAAATTTCTATTTCCCCACGGGGAAATTAAAAGGTGAAAAAAAATACTTTTTTTATATAAAAAAAACAAAACAGTTAACGTGTTTTTTGCTTTTGCGACCCAGTAGTTCTTAAAGCAGCATCTACGTAAATTTTAAAAAACGCAATTCTTATTCACCACAGGTGAATTGAAAAGGTGCAAAAAAACCGTTTATTATATCAAAACATAACAGTTACGTTTTTTTTATTTTGGCCCCAGTATGTTCATTGAGCAGATTACGTAAATTTAAAACAGCAATTCTTTTCACCACAGGGAATTGAAAGGTGCAAAAAATACCGTTTATTATATAAAAAAACATAACGTTACGTGTTTTTTGATTTTTGCGACCCAGTATTTTCATTGCCCCGCATTACGTAAATTTTTAAAAAGAAATTTATATTCACCAAGGTGAATTGAAAAGGTGCAAAATAAATAAGTTTATTTACGAAAACTAAAGATCCCTTTTTTTTTTTCTTTTGCGCACCCAGTATGTTCATTGACGCAGTTCGTAATTTTTTAAAAAGAAATTTCTATATTCCCCAGGTGAATTGAAAGGTAAAAAAAATACAGTTTTTTATATAAAAAAAAACAGTTCGTTTTTTTTTGGTTTTTGCGACCCGTCTGTTCATTGACGCAGCATCTACGTAAATTTTTTAAAACAGCATTTTATTACCACGTTAATTGAAGGGGGCAAAATTAGGTATTTTTACGAAAACAAACAGATACGTTTTTTTTTAAATTTTGCGCACCCAGTATGTTCATTGGCAGATTTACGTAAATTTTAAAACGCAATTTTTAAAACCCACAGGTGAATTGAAAGGTGCAAAAAAAAACAGTTTATTATATCAAAAAATACGGGTTCGTGTTTTTTGACTTTTGCGCCCCCCAGTACGTTCATTACGACGGCATCACGTAAATCTTAAAAAACCAAAATTCTATTTCCCACGGGAAATTGAAAGGTGCAAAAAATACGTTTTTATATCAAAAAAAAACAGTTCGTGTTTTTTGGACTTTTTGGCCCAGTACTGTTTTTTGAGGTTCAGTAATCTTAAAAACAGCAATTTTTTTCCCACAGGTAAATTAAAAGGTGCAAAAAATACGTTTATTATATCAAAACATAAGTTACGTGTTTTTTGATTTTGCGCCCCCAGTATTTTCTTTGACGCGCATTACGTAATCTTAAAACGCAATTTATATTCCCCCACGGTGAATTGAAAGGTGCAAAAAAACGTGTTTATACGAAAACATAACAGTACGTTTTTTTTTGATTTTGCGCCCCGTACTTTTTCATTGACGAGCATTCGTAAATTTAAACAGCAATTCTATATTAAAACCTGGTGAATTGAAAGGTCCCAAAAAATACAGTTTTTTATTCAAAACAAAACAGTTCGTTTTTTTTTGACTTTTGCGCCCCGTACTGTTCATTGACCAGCATCTAGTAAATCTTAAAATGCAATTTTTATTCACCACAGGTGAATTGAAAGGTGCAAAAAAATCCCGTTTTTTTAATTAAAGACAAAACGTTACGTGTTTTTGACTTTTGCGAAACCCTATGTTTATTGAGGCTCTCTAATCTTAAAACGAAATTTATATTCACCCAGGTGAATTGAAAGGTGCAAAAAATACCGTTTTTTTATAAAAAACATAACGTTACTTTGTTTTTTTGTTTTTCCCCAAACCCAGTACTGTTCATTGACGCAGCATCTGAAAAATCTTAAAAAGCAATTCTTTTTCCCACAGGTAAATTTGAAAGGTGCAAAAAATACAGTTTATTATAGAAAACAAAAAACAGTTCCCTTTTTTTGACTTTTCGCACCCCAGTATGTTCATGAGCAGCATCTACGTAAATCTTAAAACAGCAATTTATATTCACCAAGGTGAATTGAAAGGTGAAAAAAAATACAGTTTTTTATAAAAACATAACATTAGTGTTTTTTGCTTTTGCGCCCCATTTCTGTTCTTAAACCCCGCTCTACGTAAAAAAAAAACAGCAATTCTATTTTCCCAAGGTGAATTAAAAGGTGCAAAAAAAACGTTTTATTATATCAAAACATAAACTTTACGTGTTTTTTGACTTTTCCCGCACCCGTATGTTCTTGACGCGATCTACGAAAATTTTAAAAAAACAGCAATTCAAATTTTTCCCCAAACGGTGAATTGAAAGGTGCAAAAATACCGTTTTTTATATCAAAACAAAAACAGTTGTGTTTTTTGCTTTTGCGCCCCAGTACTGTTCTTGACCCCAGCATCTACGTAAATCTTAAAACAGCAATTCTTATTCCCCACAGGTGAATTGAAAGGTGCAAAAAAAATTACGTGTATTATTAAAAAAAACAAACAGATACGTGTTTTTTGATTTTGCGCCCCAGTATTGTTCATTGACGCAGCATCTACGTAAATTTTTTAAACAGCAATTTTTATTCACCAAGGGGGAATTGAAAGGTGCAAAAAAATACCGTTTATTATATCAAAACATAAAGTTACGTGTTTTTTGTTTTGCGCCCCCCAGTACTGTTCATTGCCCCCAAGCCTACGTAAATCTTAAAACAGAAATTCTATTTTCACCAGGTGAATTGAAAGGTGCAAAAAAAAAAGTGTATTATGGAAAACAAAAAAGATACGGTTTTTTGACTTTTGCGCACCCAGTATGTTTTTGACGCAGCATCTAGAAAATCTTAAAACAGCAATTTATATTCCCCACGGTGAATTGAAAGGTGCAAAAAATCCCCGTTTTTATTTTCAAAACATAACAGTTACGGTTTTTTGACTTTTGCGCACCCAGTATGTTCATTGAGCGATTACGTAAATTTAAAACAGCAATTCTTATTCACACAGGTGAATTAAAAGGTGCAAAAAAAATACGTGTATTTACGAAAACAAAACAGATATTGTTTTTTGATTTTTGACACCCGTATGTTCATTGACGCAGCATCTACGTAAATTTAAAACACCCAATTCTTATTCCCCAAGGTAAATTGAAAGTGCAAAAAATACCATTTATTATTTCCAAAAACATAACGATAGGGTTTTTTTTGGACTTTTGCCCAGTCCAGTTTTGTTGATAGCCCCTTGCATTTAAAATTTGAATCCAGAAATTTTTGTTTTGATTGGGGGATTGGAGAATAGCGTTTTGGTTTTTAATAAGAGATTTTCCAAAAAACTATTCCTACCTTCTCAAATTTTTATATTTCTGGAATGGAAAGCGAAAGCAGGTGGTAAGGAGCAAAGAGGGGGGTAGCACATGGATTTGAGGTCGAGAAAGGTGCTTTTCAGTGCTGGCGAAACACGATGCCAGCGGATTCAGTTGCGGAAACGAGGCCGTCATGTGGGTAAAGGGCCCTGTGAATCTAAGTAACGAACCGTCCCCAAATCTGTCCTTCGGGGTTTAAATTGAAACCCTGCATTAGCAGTCTTACCCCCTCGCCCCCCCGTCACGGCCCAATGTCGTACACATCATCAGCATCCGTCCAACTGAAGCCCCCCAAAATGTAAACTCGTGTACCCCCCCACGGGATAAATTGTCTGAAGACCTCTTTGAGAAAAAATGGGGTTTGGGGGTCAGAAGGTTTTAAAAGATCAAGAGGATGTTTTAGTCTGCTCTGCGCCAGTTACTGATGCCCCAGAGGGGGTAAAGGGAAAGCCGGTCAATCGGCAAAAATCCGGGCGGTCGGAAAACGCTTGCAGTGCCCCTTGCTTGTAGCCCGCAGCTTCTGGTGCAGAAAGTGGGGACGCCCAAGTCACCTGTGTTGATGATGATGATGAGACGACTTTTGCGGATTATCCTGGTCTTTTCCGCAGAATTTTTGCGCGAGCGCTTCATCAGTGGACGAGGAGGAAGACGATGGGGTAGTGTCAATAGGGGTCCGCCACAAAAAGGGGAGGGCGGTCGCGAAGTCCGCTGATATGTTCCCGCAGCCACGGTCGCAAAAAACCCGCCCCTCGCTTATCGCCGTAAAAAAGGTCCAGGACTTCTAAGCCTGGGCCTTTTTTGGCAACCCTCTGATTCACCCAGCGATGTCATATGCCGCCTTTGCCGTAAACGATAAGTAGAGGCAAGAACCTTAAGTGGTTAACCACCACCAAATGTTGTCACAGCAGCGAATGCTGGTTGAATTGGGGGGAAACCCTTTGGCCAAAAAAACCAGACCGACCCCGGGCCCCCAAACCCCTGTCCACCCTCTGTCTCCGTCCTCCTCCTCCCCCCCACCAAGCTTTCCCCCGTGCCCATGTTTTCAGGTCTGTCGGGGATCAAAAAATACTACAAGTACTTTGAACGAGGTTTTAAAAACAAGCAATGTCCTGAAATAATAAATCCCTGTTAAAACTTAAAATTTTTACTAGAATGCTAAAATATAATATTAACCCCTATAATCCCCACTAATCCCTAGATGATACAGCCACTGTGCACTGTCCGTCAGTGGAGAAATCGCCCCGAAAAAGAGCGGCTCGTTTTAAATGACAGGCAATGTCACTACATGCG
>JAODAL010029848.1:0-50921 GCA_025379985.1 Phyllomedusa bahiana | reverse complement strand
TTTTGGTTGGATGGTGAACGTTGGTGGACATCCATTTTCAAGTCTCTCCAGAATTTCCAATTGGGTTAGGTCAGGGCTCTGGCTCGGCCCCAGTCAAGAATAAACACAAAGTTGTTTGAAGTCACTCTTTGTTTATTTTGCTGTTGCTAGGGTCATTGTCTTTTTGGAAGAAAACCTTCAGCCCAGCCTGAGGTCCAGACATTTGGGAAAGGTTTTTTATCCGGGATATCTCTGTACTTGGCCGCATTGATCTATCCTTCAATTGAAAACCTTCTTCCTGTCCCTGCAGCTGAAAAAACCCCCCCATGCTGATTCTGCCACCACCATGTTTCACGATGGGATTGTATTGGGCAGGTGATAGGAAAGGGGCCCTGGTTTTCTTCCACAAAATACAGCTTAAAAATTAACACCAAAAAGTTAAAATCTTCTTTCTCATCAGCCCAGAAAAATCTTATTTCTCATGGTCTGGGATCCTTCATGTGTTTTTTGCAAACGTAAAGGGGGCTTTCATATGCCCTGCAGGCTTCCGTTGGCACACTCGCCATAATCCCTAAGGGTGGGGGGGGCTGCATGATAGTTGACTTTGTGGAACTTTTTCCCATCCCCCAAAAATGCATCTCTGAAGCTCAGCCACAGTGATTTTGGGGGGTTCTTCTTTCCCCTCTCTCACCAAGGTTTTCTCCCAAAAATTTTATTTTTCTTCCATTTAAAGGGATTGTCTCACACTTCGATTCATCTTACCCAAATTCCCTATTTTTTTTATTTTTTCCTTTTTGAATTCGGGGGGTGTGTTTACCACTGTACTGGCTGCTACTGGCCTGTAGTGATGAGTGCTGAGGACCCCAGGTCTGCAGCATAGCAACCGTGCATTTAGCCCCAAAAGGGAAGATCAAAAAAGGGGGCTGTAGTATACAACCCGAGGAGCTGATGAGCCCCTACAAGAAGGGATACCCAGAAAATGTAGGACAGTTAATGGGCATATTTAAAAAAAGTGACTTTTTTTTTTGCAAAATCTTTAACATAAAAAATCTCCTTTTAGGAGGGCAACTCCTTTTAAAGGGTTATGGAAGCCACTGTCCTTTAGGAAACTTGAGTGCTGCAGAAATTCTTTTGTAGCCTTGGCCAGATTTGTGCCTTGCCCCAATTCGGTCTCTGAGTCCTTGGGCTTCCTAAAATGTGGGGCTGTGAGGGGGGTTTTTCAGACGGTTTTTACCTTTCCTAATCAAGTGAATCAGTGTAATTAAAACACAGCTGGATTCAAGAAGGAAAATAGAATCATAGAGGAAAAGGCTCAGAAAAAAAATGGAAAAGCTTGTGAGTTAAATATGAGTGTCACAGCAAATGGTCTGAATACTTAAGACTATGATATTTCAGTTTTTCTTATCTAAATATCTACATTTCTGTTTTTTTCCTTTGTAGATGGTGTGCAGAGTGTACATTAATGAGCAGAAATATTAACTTTTTTGATCTTACCAAATACAATGAAACAAAGAGTGAAAAATTTAAAGGGGTCTGAATACTTTCCGTACCCACTGTATATACTGTTTGTGTGTGTGCAGTGTGTATACATTGTGTGTTTGTATATAGTGTGTGTAGCTAGGTAGATATAAGAAATATAGATAGATAGATAGATAGATAGATAGATAGATAGATGTGTAAAATGTATAGAGATAAATAGATATGAAATAGATACATTGAAATGAAAGATTTATATAAGAAATCTAGAGATAAATATATCATAGATATATATGGGATGGATGGATGGATAGATATGGGATGGATGGATAGATAGATAGATAGATAGATAGATAGATAGATAGATAGATAGATAGATATGGGATGGATAGATAGATAGATAGATAGATAGATAGATAGATATGGATGGATAGATAGATAGATAGATAGATATGGGATGGATAGATAGATATGGAATAATTAGATAGATAACTAGATATATAAATAAATATGGGATGGATAGATAGACATGAGATAGATATATAGATAGCTAGATAGATATGTATAAGGTATAGAGATAAATAGAAATAGATAGATTGAAATGAAAGATTTATATAAGAAATTTATAGATAAATATATCATAGATAGATAGATAGATAGATAGATAGATAGATAGATAGAGATATGGGATGGATAGATAGAGATATGGGATGGATAGATAGATATGGAATAACTAGATAGATAACTAGATATATAAATATGGGATGGATAAATAGATAAGGGATAGATAGATAGATAGATAGATATGTATAAGTTATAGAGATAAATAGATATGAAATAGATGCATCAAAATGAAAGATATATATAAGAAATCTATAGATAAATATATCATAGATAGATAGATAGATAGATAGATAGATAGATAGATGATAAATAGATAGATATGGGATGGATAGATAGATAGATAGATAGGGGATGGATAGATAGATATGGAATAATTAGATAGATAACTAGATATATAAATATGGGATGGATAGATAGATAGATAGATAGATAGATAGATAGATAGATAGATAGATAGATAGATAGATAGATACTAGTGCACCCAAAAAAAACTGAATGTCACTAAAAAAAGTTTTTTGTAAAATAAGAAACCCTGTGTTGTTTAACTCTTAAGTATAATTAAAAGGGTTTAAAAAATAAACACATTTGTGAGCCCTATAAAAAAAAAAAAAAGATAGCCCCTGGAAAAATTCAAATTTTTTGAGTGCACTACACCGGTTTCCCCCATAGTAAACAGCGCCTTTCATTCTTTTTACCCCCCAAAAATCCCACATGTTTACTTTCGGGTTATGTCTTTAATAGGGCAGGTATAGGGCCGCCCGTAGGCAGGTATAGGGCAGTGTTTGCAGGTATAGGGGGGCTGTAGGCAGGTATAGGGGCCCGCTTAGGCAGGTATAGGGCCGCTGTAGGCAGGTAAGGGCCCCGCTGTAGACAGGTAAGGGCCAGCTGTAGGCATTATTTGGGCCAGCTGTAGACAGGTTAGGGGGAGCTGTAGGCAGGTATAGGGCCAGCTTAGCGGTATAGGGGCCCGCTGCAGACAGGAAGGGCCTGTAGGCAGAAAAACACTTACCCGGCTCCCCCCCTGCTCCCCTCCCCCGCCGCGCCGCCTCCTCGCCTCCGGGCCCCCCGCGGTCTCCCGGGGACAGGCGTGATCATAGGGGCCCCGCTACTCTTTTTCTTTTGGGGTACGTTTACATTAGGGGACCTCCCTAAGGGCACTTTACGTCTTAATATGGGGGTGTCTTTCTATCGGGGAAACAGGTGATATATAAGGGTGGGGTTGATAGATAGATAGATGATAATAATAGATAGGGTATGCAAAGGTATAAGATACATAGATAAATAGACATGAAATAGATTGATATGAGATATATTTATATAAGATAGATATAGATAGATAGATAGATAGATAGATAGATAGATAGATAGATAGATTTAGGATAGCTATGAGATAGGTATAAGATACATAGATATATCAATAGGTATAAGGTATATAGATAAATAGATATAATATGAGAGGGTTTTATATAAGATAGATAGATATGAGATAAATAGAAAAATTGATTGATAAATAGATGTAATATAGATAGAAAGATGGACAGATAGATAGATAGATATAAATAGATAGATGGATTGATTGATACACATGAGATAAAGAGATATGTGTGTATGTGCTGATGACCGGTTGTTTCTGGACAGTGGGCTAGGGTGGGCAAGGCTGTACCTTCTTCTTCCAGCGCTGCTGCCTGGTCCAGGCGCAGTTGGGTGACATCAGGGACAACTGGTTGTGTCCCTGAAGGAGATGTCCATGGTTATGTGGTTACCATACCAGTGGAAAGATATCCCGAAGACCATCCTTGCCATCCATCTCCCAGAAGGGGAAAAGGGGAACACACTATTCACTTACATTACATTTTAGTCGAGTGAGGCGGCAAAAAAATTACAGATTTACTCTTTGCTTTCCTGTCTGGTTTGAATTCTGCTGAATCTTCTGTCCAATTTTTGTACATTCACAGAAACTTCTGCAGGATGTATGGCTCTACTAGAATGACAATATACTGCAGTGCTGGAGTATATTGTTCCAACGATCAATTGTAAAAGTACCAAAGAGAGATTGGGAGAAAAATAAAAATTATATCACAGGAAAAATTAAAAACCAAAAAAAAATAACCCCCACTCCCAAAATTGTGCTATTAAGTTTTTCTCGTTTATTCTACAATTTTTTTTTGGGGGGGGTGACATGGCAAAAGGTCCCAATTTGTCCTTATGGGGCCCAGAACTTTCTGATGACAGCCCTGTTTACTTCAGATTTTAAATGGTGCCTTAGGCAAAAGCCACAATCTATTCGCTACTCCACCGCCTCTGTGTCCCTAACCCCAACCCCACCAAACCGGGGAATTATTCCAGACTTTTATAATCCATCGGGGGGAGAAAAACCCTCCACCCCTTCAATTTCATCTTACCACCTATAGTAATTATTCCCAAGAATTATCAGAGTTCATAGTCATGGTAACTGATTTCCTCATGACTCATAATTTTTTTTTCGTTTAAGTCCCCCTATTAATCTTCAGGTAAAGGGTGTGGGGGGCAAAATTTCCCTTCCTTTGGCCCAAATTTGGGCATGGCTTGGGGGGTTTGCCTAGTCTACACCCCTGATAATCCCCTTTTTTTCACCTTAGTTGGTATGGCAGGTACATCGATGGCCTCCTCTTTATTTGGGGGGGGGGGGGGGGGCGATGTATTGCCATACCTTCGTTTTTTTATTATTTAAATAACAATTTTTGCAAAACAACGGCAGGAAACACCATATTGCACCACCGGATTTTTCATTAAAATCACATAGGTCCCTACCAGTTGGAGGAAAGACTCGGGCAAAGGCAATTGTAGCCAACTTGGTGATTTTGAGGCAGAGTGTAGTGCTATTTGCAGAAGACTTAGCAAGAGGGGTTATCCATCTTGGACCCTCAACCAGGCTTCCATTATTGTACAAAATAAAACCAGGAGCCATCTTCTCTTTCATAAAAAATCAAAAAAATTGAAGAGATCCAATACCAACAACAACATCTTGGTATTGGATTATAATACCCAATTTCAGAGGATTTAAAATATAGTTTTGAAACATCTACCCATACTATGTGAAGACCCCATTCTAGACGAAATTCTTTCAGATGGACTCCGGGTAGTTACCCGGAAATCCCGAACTCTTGGTAGTTTATTATCTCCCAATTCAGGTATTTCTACGAAACCCAAATGCAATTGGCTAAAACAGGAGGGGTTCTACAGGCGTGGTTCTAGCCCCTGTAGAGTCTGTGGTTTTGTCAACATTGGTAAAGCGTTTTATAATAGACAACATACTAAAGCCTACACCATTCAAAATTACATCAATTGTAATTCACACCATGTTGTTTATTTGGCCACTTGCACAGAGTGCAATCTTCAATATGTGGGTAGCACCACAAGAAGGCTGAAGATTCGCATTCTTGAACATCTTAATGACATTACCAATGTGTCCATATGTAATAGGTCCCATCTTTCGATGTATTTCAGGGAGGTACATGGAGGCAATTACAATAAGCTAAAAGTCATGGGTATTGACAGGTTCATCAAACCCATCCGTGGTGGGGACATAAATCACATGTTACATGACAGGGAGGCATATTGGATCTTTGTTCTAGACACTGCAGCCCCTGTTGGATTAAATTTAAAGAGGGAGTGGATGTTCCACTGTTAATTTATTAAAGGGCAGCAGCCACAATTCTGTCTGTATTTTGTGTGTATTTTATTTTATATTATATATTTCTTGAGATAGGGCTTGATTTATACAGATGTAGTTATACATATAATTAGGCAATAAGCTATAGTGAACTTTGGATATTAAATTTGTTAACATATTTGATTTTGCCGCACAGCTATACATTGATTTTATACATGTATTTTCCTTGCATATAAGTCTCAACATGTCTTAATTCTCATATGTTGTTTTTATGTTATGCTCGCTGTCTCTGTTTGTCTTTCTCCCTCCTCCAAAACACCGGTCTTGCCATGCACAGCGCTCTTTTTTTCTGAATTGCGCTGTCCTTCCGTTATGCCTGGTTCCAAGTGGCGTTGTTTGCTGTCTTGGTAACGGTATCGTCACTTCCTGGATACTACTTGTGTTTTTCCGGTCTGTTGTCTGGTTAGGGCACCCACGTGCTTCCGGTGGCGTTCCGGAAGTCCTTGTGCCCGTCTCTTGGAGAGGAGAGCGAGCGCAAACAGGTGAGCATACTCATTACAGCTCTCATAATGGTATATAAAGAGCCTTTTGACATTGTAATGTATGCCATGATTAAGGGTGGTTTTCCACCTGAAACGCATTGGCGTTCTTAGAGTTTTGTCTGTGGTGCCATCACGGGTTACTTTTGTTTTATGGATTTGCAATAAAGGATACATTTTTACATCCTTTGGTACCGCTGTATCATCCATTCTACGACACATTGGAAAAAAAACCCACAATGGTCAATCTATGACTTCATTAAAGCCAGCAGGTCGCCCATGCGGATTGAACATAGGTCATTATCCCCTGTGTGTAACATCAGCACTATGGGCCACATGTATGAAACTGTTTAGGTCTAAAACTCACTCTTTTGCCCATAGTAACCTATGGGCCAAAAAGTGTTTTACACCTAAACAGGTTCGTACATGTGGCCCTATGTTAGAAGAATAAACCAATCTCCTAATCTCTGCCACCCCCTGAACCACCTCTTGAGCTCAACAATTTAAGTCAGCTGACTGAAAGCTGAGATTCCTCCTGCTTGGTCAACAATGAAGATGTATATACAAGAAAAAAAATATATTTACACATTTTATGGCATCTAAAGGGCCTTATTTTGAATTATAGCAAGTGTAGCATGCTAAGGAACTACAAGTCCCAGCAGGATACACTTTAAGAGAAGGGACTGTTTATGTGTGTAAATATATATATATATATATATATACACACTACCATTCGAAAGTTTGGGGTCCCTTAGAAGTTTCCTTATTTTTTAAAAAAATGAAGCTAGTTTTTTTCAATGAAGCTAGCATTAAATGAATCAGAAGTGGTGTATGACTATTCTAGCTGCAAACGTCTGGTTGTTAATGCAATATCTACATAGGTGTATAGAGGCCTATTTCCAACAACCATCACTCCAGTGTTCTAATGATACATTGTGTTTGCTAACTATGTAAGAAAGCTATTGAATATTTTGAACACCCTTGAAAACCGTTATGCAAGTATGTTAGCACAGCTTAAAACAGATATGCTGATTAGAGAAGCTATAAAACTGATCTTCCTTTGAGCTCGTTGAGAATCTGGAGCATTACATTTGTTGGTTCGATACTTTCATATGAAACTTGACAGTCTAGTCTTGTGCTGAGAGAAAGGCTATTCCATGTGCGAAATTGCCAAGAAACTGAAGATTTCTTACAACGGTGTGTACTACTCCCTTCAGAGGAGAGCAAAAAGGGGCTCAAACCAATTAGAAAAGAAGTGGGAGCAAAAAAGACAAGTAAATTAGAGACTCTATTTTTGAAAAAAATCAAACGTTTCCCCCAAACAGTCCTCAACTGCAGCTTCCATTAAATATACCCAAAAAAAGTTTGAGAAAACATCTACAGTGAAAGGGGACTGGGGGAAACCCTGGCCTTCGGGGTGGAGTGGCAAAGAAAAAGCCATATTTTGAAATATTTAATTTAAAAGGGAAAAAAATTAAAAAAGGTTTTTAAAAAACCAACTTTTGGACAGAGAAAAAATTTTGGAAAAAATTGTTGGCAGATAAAATTCAAAGTTTTTGAGGGTTTTTGGGGAAACAAAACAGAAGAACATTTGTTAGACAAAAAAAAAAAAAACTTAAAAAAAGATCCCTGGGGGAAAGTCCCCTGACCCCCTTTTTGTTAAGCTTGGTGGGGGCAATGTAAAGGTCGGGGTTTTGCTTTGGTGCTGGAAAAGTCCCTAAAATTTGTAAAAGGGAAAAAGGGGTTTTTTGAAAATGGGGAAAGGGCTACCCAACCCCAAATTTTGCAACGCCATCCCATACCCCTGTGGACAGCGCTTTGTTTTTGGAACCAATTTCATCCTGCAACAGGACAAGACCCAAAGCACCCTACAAGTTATGCAAAAACCCTATTTGGGGAAAACAATCAGGCAGCTGGAATTCTATCTGTAAGGGAAGTGGGCACGCAGTCACCAAAACCAACCCAGAGCTTTTGGGGGACCCTTACCGTTTTGGTGCCAAAAAAAGTGCCCATCAACCCAAAATCCAAATTGTGGGGGGGCCCTTCTGGAAGCAGGGGGGTAAAATTTCCTCAATTCCCTAAAAAAAAATTTAACGGCTAGAATGCCAAAGGCCCTTAAGGGCCTGGAATTGTTTGCAAAGGGGGCATTTTTTTGGACGAAAAAAAGGTCTAAAAGTATAAAAAAAATTATTTCAAATAAAAATATTATTTCAAACCCTTTTGTAATGCCCGGACTATATTTCTATTCATTTTACAACTCTTTTTAAATAAAAAAAGTATGAGTTTTTCAGGGAAAACACAAAATTGTCTGGGTTACCCCCCAAAATTTTTGAAAGGAAATGTTTATATATATATAAATATAAAATATTTTATAATATATATAATATAAAATAAAATATAAAATATTTTATATTGGGAAAGGGGACCTTAAAAAATTTGCGTTTCTCCACCACTAAGTGTTCTTTCAGCAGTTGGGGTTTTCCCAAAAATGGTTACCAAGTTTTCTGGCTGTCCCGTGAAAGGGAAAGGGCAGGGGAAGGGCCGGGGAACCAGGAGTTAATTACTCAGGTGCTAATTTTTAAGTTGCCGGGTGCTTTTTCCACCTTAGAGGTCGTTTTAAAAAGCCCCGGTCCCCAGATACCCGGGGGGAGTGTGGCCCCATTCCCGTGGGGACGTGTGCAGGCCTTGCCTAGGAAATATCCCCGGTTCCTTTTTTTCCCCCCGGGTTTAGAGAAGCCAGAACCCAAGGACCTAATTGAAAAGTGTTAGTACAATTTTTTTGGGGCTGGGTATAAGAAACCCCGACTGCTAGAAAAGGGGCCTTTGCCGTACCCTTTTTTTGTGGCCCCTAAACGGCCTAGGGTTTATTTTGTTTGCTTTTTATAAATTTTTTTTGTGTTAAAAAAAAGCTGGCAGAGGCCCGACTTAAAGGGGAATCCTGTGTCCAAATTGCTGTTTTCCCTAAACTCCAAAAAAAATTGTGAATCTCACAAGAGAAAAAAGATGACTTTTGAACACTATATTTACTATTTTTTTCCGTAGGCAAACTTAAACTCCCAAACGGGTTTTCTATCTGTCAAACACAAAAAAGTTTAAATTTTTTTAAATATAAAATCTTTAAACCCTATACACACAAATTTAAAAATTTTTCCATAAACCACTTTCCCTTTTACATTTAATATTCATATTCAAATTTTTAAAAAAGCCTGCAGGCTCTATGGCTAGCCCCCCCTCCCTCCCCACAGTTTTTTAAACCCCACAACTTCCCCCCCTTGAAGATTTCCCCTTTACGGCTCACGGCTAAACCACCTAATTTTATTTCCCAAAGGAGCTTTCGGCAGGGGTGCACAAGGGGGGCCTTTAATTTTTTTCTGTGTCATGAATTAGGGGCGCTGCCCAAGTAGTAGGCTTTGGGTCCCTTACTGGAGCAGTAATTTTTTCTATTTAAAATAAGGCTTTTCCCATTAATAGGGGTTGGGGCTCCCCCAGACTTGTTTAAAAGAAAAGGGGTTATTCCTTCTTTCAGAACAAAAAAGGGTAAATGTTTTGGGGTTTGAAACAGGTTTTTAAAAAGTGTTATAAGGGGAAGAGATATATAATAAAAGTTTCGTTTTAGTGTTTAACAGAAGAGAACTGATAAGTTTAAGTTTGCCAACGGGAAAAAAAGTAAAAAATAGTGATTGCTGTTCCGTTACCAAAACACGATCCCCGAGCGAGGTGCCCCCAGGCCGGGGGAAATTTGGGGGGGCCACACGAGTGAACGCTTACATATGAGGAGGTATGCAATGGGCATATCGGCCCGGAAATGACACAGAAAAGAAGTGGCGCAGTGGTGCGAGAAATTTATGCAGTGTTGCCAACTGAATGGGGGAAAAGAGGTGAAAACCCTGGACTGGTGAATTTTGCACAGTGTTGGGGCTGCGGGGGTTAAGTTAAAGGGCCAGCAACCAAACCATTACTGCTTCTGAAAAGTGACTGTGCATTGGGAAAGGGAAACTGTTTTGCGGGTCCTGCGGCTGCATAGGATTGCTGCAGCTGTTTTTGAAAGGGCCAGAACCCCAGCGCAGGGGACTATGTGTAGCTGTAAAGCAACCAAAGCCCTTTGGTTGGGGGATGGTTTACAGGACTGTTTGCTATGAGAAATGTCTGGATGCTAAAAGGCCCGGGGCAGGGAAAAAACCAAATCAGGGCAAGGGACTGGATTCAGTGATTACCAGAAAGCAACCCAGCTCTAAGCAGAAACGGGGGGTAGTCAGTTTTGAGGCCTTTGAACAGTAAAAAACCTTGGATGCGAGTGGGATGGGTTCCCACAATTGGTTGTTCTGGATTGGGAGGAAAAAGTCCCAAGTACGCCCGGACATAATACCTTTCTGAAAGACCTGACCAGAATCGGGTTTAAGGCTGTGACTATATTTTTTTGGACCTGTCTTAGGAATGTCGATCATGTGCTTGAGGTATATGAGGAGCTGCGGGTGGAAATCATACTTGGCAGAGACTTTCCGTTTTTCTGGCAGTTGTGGGGGCCAGAGGTGGCGCCAGATTTGGAGGACACTGTGTCTGGAAACGTGCCCCCTGCAGAGACTGCCTAAAAGGGAAGAGCCGGAATTGTCCCCTGTTAAAGTCCCTAAGAACAGGGTGGGCAAATCCTCACTGATTAGCATCTTAAATGCCGACCTGGATGTGATAAACGTATGCTCAGATAAAAGGGAGTCGCTAAGTGACCTGCATGCTGCCGTTACCAGGGGCAAGCAACTTCATCCGCAGGGAATAGCAGACACCGTCCAGCAGAGGGAGTTCAGCGGGAGGTGTCACAGCAGCAGGAGCTGTTGTTGACTGTTTTCTCATTAGGGAGCCAGAGAAGTCACAGCCCCAGATCCAGGAGTTCCAGGTGGGTGGAATCCCACCTCTGTCTGATGAGGACTGTCACCAAGATGTGTTCAGAAGGGCCAGGGACCTTTTCCAAAGTGTGGAGACCCAACTGGAATAGGGTAAGACTGTTCCTGTTACTAATGACACATCTAGTGAGACTGTTAGGCCATGTTCACATGGCTTAAAATGGGCCGTATTTCGGTCCGTAATTACACGCCGACGTGCACAAATTACGGGCTGAAAACGGCCCAAATCATTCGGGAATCCACAGTTCTCATAAGAGAACTATGGATTATGTTCCTCTCTCTTTCTCGGTGATCTGCCGGGCGGGGGAGATAAGTGACATGTGAATTAAAACCGCGGCGTATACACGTCTGCGGTAATGCATGTTATGGGCCCGAGGGCCGGCCCTTTTCCCTTCCCTCAATTACGTCCGAGTTAAGCCGTTGTGAAACATGGCCTTAAACGTAACCGTGAAATTTTGGAGGAACTTTGGCCAGGCTGGCGGGAGGTGACATTGAAAATGTTAAAAATTTTGGGGAAAATCTGTGTTAACAGGCGGGTGCCCCGTGCGCAGAGGGCTGCTGCACCTCGGGGGGGTGTTGAAGGAAAACATCTCCCGCACATGACTGCAGTAAGTCACTTAGACAGAGCTAGTGAGAGACGTGCCCAGGGAAGGTGTCCTGGACAACTAATGAAGTTAGTGTAAAGAGTGAACTAGCTTCTTTAGGACTGATGGCTCCGCATCCGGGAAAAACTAGAACTCAGTAGTAATGCCCCTAGAGGTTGGGGTTAAAAGCGCTAGGAATACTGCAGAGGATGTGTGTCCTGTGAGAAATGATAAACATGAGAAAGCGGTTAACACGATCATCTCCAGGGGAACTAAGGTGGTTGCCAGTAGCAACAAGGTATCCTATGCTCTTCTGGTGGGGAAAAGTATGAGTGCCCTGCTGTTGTAAATGAAGATCCTGGGTTCCTGTGGTCAGTGGGTCGGGTTCGTTCCACTGGACCAGAGCGCACTGTCGCGTGTACATTGAGTGTAACGTGCAAGTTGCAGATGCGACCCTAATGGTAGTGGTGGACAACAGCACAAGTAGTGCAGGTAATATAGGGTCTGTGGTTTGTGGCCCTAGCACAGACCTCAGTACAGGTTCAGGGTAGGGACCAGTGTGAACTTACAGCTATAGCAAAGAGGTGACTAGTTCATTCCCTATAGATGGTTGTGGGTGTATCTGAGGGTAGTGCGAAGCTTATGAGTCCTGGAAAGGGTGTAACTGGGCAAAAAGTGGGGGGGAACCAATTTTTCCCTCTCCTCCCCTTATCTTCTATCCCTCCCTCCTTCACTGCCTCCCTTTCACTTCCCCTCCCTTCCTTCTCTCCCCTTCCTCTCCTGTGGAAGCGGCCCCCTCTAACCCAGACTAGGATGGTCTGAGGAAGCATGTGACTACCAGCAGTTTGGGTGAGTCCTTATAGCATACACTTGTGGTGCAGTCCGTAAGGTTATGTGTGGCTCTTCTATTTACTGAAGTTTAGAACGGTCTGGACTATAAAGCAGCCTGACATTGAACCGAATCAGCCCACCTATAATATTTCCCCTCTAGTTGGAATAAAAAATGGTGCAATGCAGCAAGTTTTTGCTTAACTCCTCCATCCCCCATCATACTCATTAAAATTTGTTATAACAGAATTGGAAAGAATAAAAAGATAACCCAATCTCACTGTACCTCTAGGAATCATTATGTTACATACTGTACCTCAAAATGTATTTTATTGCATACCATACCACCGGAAATGACCACATTCATTCCCACCCCCCATTACACCTCAGAAATGAATTATTTACACATGGTAGACAAGTAAATTAAATGATTGCACCTCGAAATGAATTGCACATTTTTAATCAAGAAAAAATTATTATCACTGTCCCAAAAAAAATGTATTATATAAAACACTGAACCCTAGAAATAAATTACATAAAACTCCTGTCATTCAGGATATTACATTACACCATTCCCAGAGATTAAATTTCACTGTGCCAGAGAATTAATTACTCACTGAGCCGAGATCTGCATTACCACCTACCCAGAGAATTAAACATTACACCACCATAACCCCAGACAATTACTACATTACCACACTGTACCCAAAAGATTACTACATTACTCTCTCTGTACCCCAGAGGATTACATGTACCACATACACAAGTTTACATTACCACCATACTCAGAGTTTACAGTACCACACTGTACCCAGATATTACTACATTACACCACCTTCACCCAGAGATTGCTACATTAACAACCCTTACACCAGATATTAATTATCACCGTACCCAAAAGAGTATACATTACCCTCTGTACCTCAACTATTTACTGCTTTATTCACCGTAACCTAGAGATTACATGACACCACTGTACACAGGAGGTTATATGACACCATACCCCAGAGATATTACGTATTTTTGGACTATAAAATTGCCCCGGATATACGATCTCACTAGGTTTTAGAGGGGGAAATAGGAATGAAAAAAAAATTTGAAGCAATAACGTGTGTCTGAGTGTATTTTTGGGGGGGATTACATGTGACTTTTTTTATATCACTTTTTTTTCCGTTTTTTGAGGGGATATTTAAAAGCACACAAAAAACGACATTTGGGTGTTTGGATTTTTTTCTATATGCTGTACAGCTTATTGGATTAATGAAGTTATATTTTAATAGATTTGGACCGTACGGACATGGCGATTACAATTGTGTCATATAATATATTGGCCCATGTATCCAAATTGTTATTAAAGAGATTCGCCACCTGGTTCAAGACGTGGTATCTCCACAACCCGTTCATACAGTGTCCATGAAAGTTAATGGAACAGTCAAAACTTAGTAACCTTGAATATTCTTCTTAAAAACAAAAACAGGACAATTTAAACTGTACATTAGTGTGTTAGAAATATTGTCAAAAATAGAGCTGAATACTCAGGTTTTGTTGCGGGCTGCCGTTGCCGTCAAAGAATTAGTTCATTCAAGTTGTTCCAGTTCGGTGAGCAGGAGAGCTGACAGCCAGAGCGGAGCTGGACGGCATGGGCCCTTAACATTAACTTTCATGGATAAAATATTTATGTGTAACTTTTTTATTTTTGTATTTGGTAAAATGACAAAAGGAGGTAATTTAACTTCTAATATTTTTTTTAATACTTTCTTCTTTATTTTACTTTAAGGGTATGTTCACACGGCGTCTTGGGTCGTGTGAAAATGTGCTTTTGTGATGCATGTCTGGGCAGTATGCGGTAGGTGAACGGACCCAGACACGCATCTAACAATGAGAGCAGTGAGGTTTAACACTGCAGGCAAAAAAAAAAAAAAAAAAAAAAATGGGAACATGGTATTAGCGTTCACATGAATGATCACAATGTCGTGTTTAACATCACGTCTTACCGATCTGACTTTCGGAATTCGCTCCCCAAAATTGGAATGTTATGAAAGACAGATCGGAAATTACGCGATGCAAACACGCGATCAGCAATCACTTGCTCTCATTGTTATGTTGTGCGTGTGGGTCCGTTCAGATGGACCAGACACGCATACAAAACGCTTATGCTCACACGGATCCCGACATGCCGTGGGGTGAGTGTGAACATACCCTAATATTCCCCCTAGGGTATCTGACCACTCACTTTTTACCTCTTATACATGCAGTACTGTGGTACTGCTGTATCACAGGATTTTTTCATTTATACCTATTACACCCTGCAATATGCAGGGGTGTATAAGTGCACATACATAGCAGATGCAGAATCCTGCATTGAGGCTTCAGCTGCACCTGGTAATTAAATTAATTAAATTGCAGGGGGAGTGATCGGGACAGAGGAGCAGGTGCACAGCCACAGTCCACTCATTTAGCTGGTGGCGGAAGTGTTATGAGCAGGGATGGGACAAGCTCGTCTGCTGCCACCCGCAAGTTAGTGCCGCCGCCCAGCTTCCGCACAGAGCGTCCGGCCGCGCCAAGCCTGCACAGAAACGTCCGGCCACATGCACACAAACAGCCGCCCGCCGCACAGAGTCGGCCTCCGGCCACACTGAATGGCAGGCGACCGTCTCTGTGGCCACCCAGCGTCCGCCGCACCACACCAAGCGCATGTGAACCACAAAGAGCACTCGACGTTCATATTAAACGCTCTTGGGCTGGGCAGGAGACAAGTGTTCGCAATGCTGCGGAAAGCTGGCGCAGGGTTTATCATTTAACCCGCCGTAGGGGCTTCCTGCAGGATCGCGGCACTCCAGTCTCCTGCCGCCTGAAGATTATCTTTGGACTATAAGAGGCACCCCTGTTTTTCCCCCCAAAATTTGGGGGGGAAAAAAAGTGGCTTCTTTATAGTCTGAAATATACGGTACATTGAAACACTGAACCCCCAGAGACTACCATTAGTCAAGGGTACCCTGGAATTTGTGTGTCTATATATACATATAATTGAAAACACACAGACACACGACACAGTTAGGGGAGTTCTCATGATGGTTTTTCAGCACTTCGGTGTTCATTTGAGCGGTTGGAATTCGGCGCTTGCAAACTCGGAATTTCCACGGCAAACGGCCCGACTGTCCGAGGCAGATTTCTGTGTTCTATCCATTAATCAGCGCTGCTCTCACTCTGCACTGACACCTGAGGTTGCTACCTGCTCTGTCCCCCCCAGATGCACAGAAATATATGGAGCAAAGTGTTAACTTTTCCTCCTCTGTGCTCTGCTCTTCCCACTTACGTATTCTATTGTTTCATTTGGATTATTTTTTATTGTAGTGGCTAAAAGTGGGGGGGACCAGTCCCCTACCGTACCCCCCCTAAAGTGTAACCTATGTCCTGGAAGTAGATAGCATGCAAGAAACATGGTTGTCATTTCATTGTTGAAACAATGTCGTCTCTTTGTAGCAACCAAGTGTTTCTGCTACTTGGGCTCTAGAAGAGGTGTATGTGTTGCAGAGCTACACCCTGCAAAGCATGAGTGCTCGACAGGGAAATGGTCGAGACTGAATGTTGTTGCCCTGTTTTGTAGTAGGTGTGAAGCTATTGGGGTCAGGTGGTAAACCTATCCCCAAGGAGCACCATAGACATTAACAGGACTCTGAGAGGGGGTAAGGGTGTGATACCATGTACATGGGGTCTTGGTATGACTCTAAGATACCGGTGAGCTTTATAGCGTTGCCAGGTGCAGGAGTGGTCCTAACAGACACCGAGAGTTCTCGCGTGGTAACTGGTACCATATATATGGAGGAAGAATCTCCCCATTGGTTGCTTCTGGACACAGCCAAGAGAAGTATGTGCTCTAGCACTAGTGATAGACAGAGGAAAACGAGGGAAGTGGAAGTATAGTAACAGATACGTTGTGAGATGCGGACTAAATCAGTTGAAGATGAGGTAGGAAGGTAAGGGAGACCAGGGCTCCCCGATGGGAAGGAGCAGGGGGATATCCCACAGCAAGGAGAAAGTCAGGACACTGCTGTGGAGATGATCAGTGCAGAGACAAGGTCCTAGGAAAGGGATTCTGTCCTCCCAGCCTGAGGGTCTGAAACCTAGCATAACTGAGTTTAGTTTTGGGACAGAGGTTGCACCTCAGGGTTATGAGATGCAATGCAGCAGGGTCTCTAATGTTACAGAGCAGAGGGCCTATAGGCCCGCTTTAGAAAAAAGTGCACCTGCTGAGATAGGGAGCATGGGTCAAATACATGGGATTGGTGGCAGTCCCCATTTGATGGTAGGTGAGGACCAAGGGTCTTTTACTGGAGAGAAGTCTAGGTCTCTGGGTGGTCCTGCAGACTCAGAACTACAAGACAAGAAGATAATCAGTGAGGAAAAGTGTATAGGAATGTCTCAGGATTATAGGGAGTGCCCTGATGGATCTTTAGTAGAGAACAGTCAGGCAGCGGAAAGGAAGGGGCTGCTACCAGTAGTGAGTAGCAGAGATACTCATAGGATAGTCACTGAGTTTGTTGCGGTATTTGCAAGAACAAGAACCAGCTCTATTAGGTTGGGAAAAGGAAAGGACTGGGACCTGACGGGTGCCCAATATAGCCTGAGTGAGTGCTGGGAACCTGCAGTAGATCGGGGTGTGGATTCCCTGGTCTTGGCATCTGAGGATGTAGGAGAGAGGTTACCATGGGCAACAGGTAGAAGTTCAGAGAGAACCAGTAGTGATAGATCAGCTAGGGCTCAGGAACAAAAGGATAGCATAATCCTGGTTAGGGAGGTGTTGTCCTTAGCAACAGGTTACAACATAGGTGTTAACTGGGATGAGCGACAGCTCACAGGTAGCTGGGAAAAGGGGACAAGTAGGAGGTTGGTTTTGGGTAACCCTGTACTCTCTCTGTGGAAAAGCAGTGCGTTCTCAAAGGTTTAAAACCAGTTGCAGAGGGTCTTGGAAGGATGGATACCCCAGAATTGGTGCTTTGAACCTGGAGGAAGGTTTGTGCAAGGTGAAAAGGCCTACGGCCTTTATCAAAGTGTGTGTGTGTGTGGGGGTATGTGGCGAGGCGACCTTAGAAGATCACGTTTCTCCTCCACTAAGTGTTCTGCAGCAGCCGAGTTCCAAGGTATGGGTTACCAAGTTGCTGGCTGTCAGTGAGAGGGTCAGAAGTCTGGCAAGGGTAACCAGGAGTTAATTACTCAGGTGCTAATTAGTAGAGTTGCTCAGCTGCTTGTCCACCTTAGGGCCAGTTCACACGGCTTATAGCCGACATAATTGCGGGAGGATTTTCGCCCGCAAAATTTCGCCGTGTGCCCTCTCGGGGGGGCGGGGCGGGGGCCGGCAGTCGCCGCCCCATAGACAGCTTTATTCACGGCCCGTACACACCGTAAATAATTGACTAATGGAGAGTATGAGAAATGTGGATTACCTTAATGGGCAGGGAACGGATTTCAGCCTACTGCAGCGCAAATACGGGCGCAGTACGGCTGAAATCCGTGCCCGAATCAAGCCGTTGTGAACGGCCCCTTAGGGTTGTTAAATAGCCTGGTCTTCAGTTTTACCAGGGGGGAGTGTGGCTCACAGTCCCGTGGAGGACGTGTGCAGGCCTTGCTAGGAGAGTTATCCTGGGTGCTTTCCCCCAGGTTGGGGAGAAGCCAGACCCCAAGGACTATATTGTAAAAGTGTGAGTACATGTTTGTGGGGCTGGGTATTAGACCCAGACCACTGCTAGAGAGGGACTCTCTGTTTCGTTTAGTTAGTGGCTGGACGGCCTAGGATTTATTTTGTTTGCTGTATATGTTTTCTGTGTTGGAAAATAATGCAGGTGGAGGCCAGACTTAAAGAGAATCCTGTGTCGACTTGCTGTTCTGTTACCAAAACGCCGATACCTGAGCGAGCGTGTCCCCCAGGCCAGGCCAAGATGGTGGCCGAACACGAGTGAACGCTTACACTATATATTTATTAATTTATTTTATATATAATTTATTTATAGTTATATATATATATATATATAAAATGTTTTGCATATTATATGTGTGTGTGTGTATTCATTGCTGTAGTTCTCACTCACAAAAAATTTTTTCCTTTCGACTGGGCCAAAATCAAAATTCCAGATTAAAAAACGGGGGGGGGCTGTTTCTTGGGGTGGGAGGGGCTTGCAACCACCCACAGGCACCCTCCCCAATTCAACGCGCTTAGGTGGTCGCCTAAGTCCCTGGCTGCAGGCTGCATTAGGTCTGTGGTGTCAAAGACTTATAGTGATGCTGTTTGAGCCACAGAGCCCAGCAGGGGAACAGGGAGAGGTGAGTTATACCGTATATACTCGAGTATAAGCCGACCCAAATATTAGCCGAGGCACCTACTTGTGCCACAAAAAACTGGGAAAACTTATTGACTCGAGTATAAGCCTAGGGTGGAAAATGTGGTGGCTACTGGTAAATTAAAAAAATAAAAATGAATGCCAATAAAATTACATAGGCAGGTATATGCAGTTTAATGTCCCCCATAGGCAGGTATAGGCAGGTTAATATCCCCCATTGGCAGTTATAGGAGTTTATTATCCCCATTTGGGAGTTTTAGAAGTTAATGTCCCCATAGGATTTCAGTTAATGTCCTCCATAGGCAGGTTATAGGCAGGTATATGTCCCCTATGTGCAGGTTATAGGCAGGTATATGTCCTTATAGGGAGCGTATAGGCAGTTATATGTCCTCATAGGCAGGAATAGGCAGGATATAGGCAGGTATATGTCCTGATAGGTATCTTATAGACAGGTATATGTCCCCTATGTGCAGGTTATAGGCAGGTATATGTCGTTATAGGCAGGAATAGGCAGGTTATAGGCAGGTGTATGTCCTTTTTTATGGCGGGTTTTGTTTAGGAAGGGAAAAAGCGAGGTTTTTTAAGGATCAGGTATTTGTCCCAATAGGCAGGTTATAGGCAGGTATATGTCCTTATAGGTAAATTATAGGCAGGTATATTTCCTTATAGGTAGGTTATAGGCAGGTAAATATCCCATATAGGCAGGTTATAAAAAAAAAAAAATACAAACCCGTACCTCACTCCCTCGCTGTCCGGTCTCCCGGGCACTCTCCTCCGTCTTGGGGCACAGCCAGGAGGATGTCATCAGGCCGCGCACGCAGCGTGATGACACACGCGGCCTGTGTCGGACACTCTGGACTGCCGAGAGTCTGCTTGGGGGCGGCGGAAGTCCCCCCCCCTGCGGAGCAGGGAGCGCTCGCTCTCTGCTCCCCAGTGGTATCTTCAACCCGTATGGGCTCCCAGAGGGAGTCGCATATAGCAGAGTGTCCCTGCCGCGCCCAGGCCATCGCAGCTCTCGAGCGCCGACAGTGACTCGAGTATAAGCCGAGGTCAGATTTTTCAGAACTTTTTTTGTGCTGAAAAATTCGGCTTATACTCGAGTATATACGGTATATATGTGGGAATAACTTTTTGATATTGTTACCTATCCATGTGATTCAGAAATTGTTTTCTCATGTGACATATTGTGCTTTAAGTTAGTAAGAAATTTTGGTCCATACAATTTCCCTTTTTTATTTGTGAAAAATATCAAAATATTGTGAGTATTTTGAAAAATTCCCCATTTTCAAAGTTCAAAAATTTCTGCATGTAAGACAGATATTCCACACAAAATAGTTTATAACTAGCATCTGTCTTTTTTTATTTTTTTACAACATTAGGAGCTGATGTGACTAGCCAAAAAGCTCTAGTTTTTGTCTCATCTGCCCAGAAGACATTCTCCCAAACGCTTTGTGGCTTTTCAATATGCATTTTGACAAGTTCTAGTCTCATTTTTTGTGATTTGCTTTTAACAGTGGTTTCTTCCACCGTAATCTTCTATTTAATTCAATTTATCAAAGACAGCGATGGATGGGACGATCTGACTTGGTGTGCCCCAAAACCCACTTTTCCTTTTATTTTTCTGGGTTTTTGGCTTCCCTTTTCATATTATCTTTTAATTTTTTTTGGGTGGTCAAAATCAGTCCCATGGACCCTAAACTTCTGAATAATATGTGCAACTGTCTGTCAGATGGTTTTTTTACGCTTTACTTTTAAAAATTTTTGTCTAAAAATTTTATTTCTAATTACTGAGAAATTTTTTTTAAGGCTATTTCACAGGCTTATTCACCCTTTTATTGTGGGACGGATTTCGCCCGCTTTTAAGCTGTGCTGGCGCGGGGGGGGGGGAAAGACGCCGGCCCCATAAAATTCTTTTATCCGGCGCGTACCCCGCCTGAAAATTGATATGTCCTTTCCCCCTCCGCTCCCCGTATTCAGAGGGGGAAAAGGAGCGGAACCCAAGTTCTCTTGAGAACTTGGATTATTTTTAATGATTTTGGGACGGATTTCGCAGTACGGCGCAAAATTACGGACTAAAAATCCGTCAAAAAAAGCAGTGTGAACTTAGCCTTAGTTCCTTTAGTTTGTTCAGTTTGGTACATACCATGTACAAAAGAGAGGGGTTATTTTTCCCCCCTTTTCAAACTGTAACCATTTCAGTTTGCCTATTTAAAGAACGCGTTAAAAATTACAGGACCCAACCTTAGTATAACATTTTTTGATCAAATTAAAATTTTTGAAAAGGCCAGTTTTTTAAAGTTTTTGTTTGTTCAGTTTGCACACAATTAGAGATGGGCAAAATCGATTTAACGAAGGGGGAAATTTTGTTTAAAAATTTTAAGGGGGAAAACTTCGATTCTGAACGAAGTCGAAGTTTGGGGTACTTCGGGTGGAAAAAGTGTGTTTTTTGATTGATAAAATGGTTTCGGGCACTGGGGCAGGGGGAAAAGCACTCTGGGGGGAAAGGGAAGGGCATAGCCTACATGGAAAATTGCGGGGTGTTTGAAGCCTTTTCGGGAGCCAGCGGGTTTTCTGTGCGTCACCCCCTTTTTATAAGCCCGGGGCGGGGAGCTGGGGCTCATACCGCTCCCCACTGTACTGATCAGGGAAGGTCCCTGCCTTTGGGCTAAATTGTTACTGAAAAAACGATTTTTTTTACGGGGGTTTTTTTGGGGGTGGGTTTTTGGGTGTCTCAGCTTGTCTCAGAGATGCTTCTTTTAATTTTCTTTTTTCTGTTTTTTTGGTGTATTGGATCGGGAAGCCCAGTGTCCCTCCCCTGCAGCTGCATATACATTTTTAATGCTATCGTCACAAAAAATTTGGAATATCCAAGGGGAATCTAACCCAGTTCCTTTTGGGTTCATTTTAAGGGAAAAACCAGCGTTTTTTTTAATACAAATTTTCCCACTTCTTTTTTGGCTGCTCAATTCTTTTGCGCAATTTCCCATCCGGGGGTTAAAATTAAAGCTTTTGTTTTTGTGCTTGGGGTGTCAAAAATAGACCCGTCTTTTTCACCCCCAAAAAAAAATACAATTTTTCCCTTTTGCAAAATTTCCCAAAGCAAAAGGTTTAAATTTTCAAATTTTTTTCTTTTTTTGGGGTTGGGCGAAAAAAAAAACACGCAATTTTTTAACACGCTCCCACAGAAAAATATTTTCCCGGGCTGTAAATTTCTTTTGCGAAAATTTACTCCGGGGTTTTAAATTTAAAGGGTTTGTTTTTGTGTTTGGGGGTGCCCAAAAAATAGACCGTCTTTTTTAAACCCCCCCAAAAAATAAAAATTTTTCCTTTTTGCAAAATTTTCACAAGCAAAGGGTTTAAATTAAAATTTTTTTCTCTTTTTGGGGGGGTTAGCGTAAAAAACACGCAATTGTAATACGCTACCAAAGTTGTAGTTTTCCGGGTTGCTAAATTTTTTGGCCATTTTACATCGGGGGTTAAATTAAGCGTTGTTTTTGCTTGTTGTGACCCCCAAAAAACCCGTCTTTTTTCACCGCCTAAAAAATAAAAATTTTTTTTAGCAAAATTTCAAAATGAATTTTAATTAAAAATTTTTTTTTCTTGGGGGTGTAGGTAGAAAAACACGCAATTGAAACCGTAAAAAAGTTTGTAGTTTCCGGATCCCTAAATTTTCTTTTGCGCAATTTACTCCAGGGGGTTTAATTAAGCTTTGGGTTTTGGTGGGGTTGGTGACAAAAATAGACCGTCTTTTTAAACCGAAAAAAAATCCAATTTTTCCCGGGTAGCATTTTTTCACAAGCAAAGGGTTTAAAATTTTAAATTTTTTTTCTTTTGGGTGTGTAGCGTAGAAAACACACAATTTTTGTAACACGCAAAAAAGGGTTTAAGTATTTTCCGGCTGCCAAATTTTTTTTGCGAAATTTTACTTCCGGGTTTAATTTAAGGTTTTTTCCCTGCAAGTTTTTTATCAGTAAAAAAACCCTTTGTTTTTCCCCCGGCCACAAAAAAAAAAATTCTGTAGATAATTTTATATCAAAGGTTAAATTTAACCCTTTTTGTCCCTTTTATATTCAGTAAAATTACACAGATTTTTTAAACGGCACTTTACAAGTCTTTTTTTTCCCTGCCATTTGTGGGAGCGAATTTTAATACCCAAAGGGGTTTTCCCCCAAAGCTTCTTGGGGGTTTAAAATTTTGGCTTTCCAAATTAAAAGGGGTTTTGTGTTTTATCATAAAAAGTTTTTTCTTTAAAACAGTTTTCTGTAAAATTTTAGAAAAAAAACAGAAGCAGACAGAAGAGGTGGCAGATTTCTTCACCTGCGAGGGGGAGGCACAAACTTTCCCGGGCCCCAGGTCGCAGCACGGGCAAAGGGGAGGGTCGCAGCAGGGGTCATCAGGGGAGGCCACAATGCCGCTGTCATCTAGGGGCCGTGTTTTGTTCGGGAAACCCATGGTTTTTTGTTTGGGTTTTTGGTTAGGTCACCCACTTCCCCCCAAAAGTAAAAATTGGGCCCCCCACCCAAAGGGGGGGAAAAACGCCCAGACACAACCCCTTAGTTGGGGCCGGGGGAGTGGTGGGGGGCCCTAACCGTCCTAAAACCCGGGCCTCTGCCCCAACCGGTTTCCCCTTTCAGCCAGAGTTTCTACTATGTGGTCTGGGTTTCAGCGCCACTATATAGGGGAGGTTTGAACAATTTGAGGGGGCAGCCCAGCAGCTACTTGGGCCCAGCGAAAGGGTGGGGGGCCCAAAATCCCCCGCTTCTTGCAGTAGGCGGCAAAGTTAGATTTTTGAGAGTGACATGGGGGGATCATGTTGTGAGGGGGGGCAGGCCCCTGCATACCCAAAAAGGTTTATTTAGGACAGCAGTGACAATGAAAAACAAAATTTGGGTGTTGGGTGGGAGCCGACGCATTTTGGGGGCCCGGGGGGGGGGCAAGGGGTTCATCACGTAGGAAAAAGGGGCGTCAGCTTGCGCGTTCAGGGAGCAGCGCAGCCCGGGAAGTGGGTCGTGTGGCCCTTTAGTCAGGCAGGATAGCAGGGAGTGTTGAGGTCCGGGGGCCCAAAAAGGCCCCGGGGTAAAAACCCGGTTGCAGGTTCAACAAAGTTTGCAGCACAGGGGTTTTAGCGAATGGAGCCGCGGCGGGCAGTAGTTCCCAGTGCGGCGCCGGGTTTGGGGTAAAAAACCAATACTCGGCGGGGTGGCCCGTTCTTTTTCTGAGACACCCGGGGGGCCGAATATGGGGGGGTTTTGTAGAATCTGTTTAAACAGAAAAGTGAAGTGTGGCAGGGATGCTAAAGTTTTGGGAAACCCCCAGCCCTTGGTCAAACAAATGCAAACGTCCCCCATTCCCGGGGGCAGGGAGAAAAAGTTTGGCCCCAAAATTTGGGGGTCCTTTCTGCGCAGCGATGCAAACAGAGCGCCCCGTGGTTTCGCTTTCCCCTTGAAAACCCGGTCAAGGGCTCCACCACCTCTGCAAAAAGGGAGTGTTTCTTTTGGGCATTAAACTCCCCGGGCCCCGGGTGCTCCCGCTCCTCGCTAAATCCCTGGGGCCCGCCCGGGCGTTCAATGAGGCGGGGTTGCAAAAAGAGACAACAGTTTTCGTCCAAAACCTTTTTTAAGGTGCAGCAGCGGGCCCCCGCTCCCGTTCCCCAAATTGTTGGGGGACTGCAGTCCCTCCCCTTTTCCAAAATGGTGGACTCTGCAAGTTCAAAAGGAAATAAAGGCCCGTGCCAAACCCAGATGGAGAGTTCCCAAACCGTTAATTTTTTTCCAAAAAAAAGGAGTACCCGCACTTCATAAATTTTGTAGAAACCCGAAGGTGGGCCAGTTTCCCTTTAAACTTATCGGTTTGTTTCCCAAAGGGGCAAGGATTTCGGGAAAGTTCTGGAGGTTTTAACTCCGGGGCAGGGCCAGTACTGTCCTTTTCGGCCCCCCGGGTGAAAGGGGCTTTCCCGGGCCCCGGGACACCCAAAAAATTTGGGGCAGGAGGGGCGGGCCCCTTTCTCCTCCACGTTGTCCAAAAAGTGCCCCCTGGCCCAATGTCCGCCCCCTCCTCCCCCCCAACCCCCATCTCGCCTCCCCTAAAATTTCTGCTCCATCATAAACCCCCATGTGTTTGGGCCCCGAAGGGGGTTACGCGTTCTACACCTGGCCCGCCTCGGCGAACGAGTAAAACGGGGGGAACTGCTTTGGGTGTCATTTTCAGCAAGGGAAAAAGATGGTGGTTTCTCCGCGCCCAAATGAAAAACGGGAACCATTGGTGACGGAAATGGGGGAACATGGGTTTACGCTGCACCCGGGGGGGAAGGTCCATGCGCCCTTTATGGCGGGACGGGGTTAATTGGTTTTGAAAAAAGGGCCCTGAAGTCTTCCAAAGGTCTTCCGCATTTTGAAAATGGGGCCCGGAAAATTTTGCTTTCACTTTTTTCCCTTCCCTACCCAAAACCCCAGGAACACCCCCCTCGAGTTTTCGCGGACAGAACGGCCCCCCCCAAACACTCTGATATGCGATGTTTCCCCGTTGGGGAAATTTCCCGCCTGCACATGTTGGGACCCCTTTTGAACAGAGAAAGGCCTTTTAAGAATTTTTTGTGACCAGGCGGGACAGGGGTTTTCCTTCCCCCCCCCCGTTTTAAAATTTGGGTGTCAGCCGTGGCAGCTCAAAGCGTTTTCAACCCGCGTTTGTTGAGGCCCTTTCGAGGAGGCGACGTTATTTTTTTAGTCCCATGAAGGGATGAATAAAGTCATTTTATGCTTCATGTCCCGGGAACCCCGATGCTGGGAAAAAACTGATTGGGGGGGGGGGTTTGGGGGGGGTGGCGATACATCTGTGGCCACATTTATCCGGTGGGGACTGAAATGGGGAGGAGGGGGGAGGAAATTTTGGAAACAGGGAAACCCTTGTTTTTGGTTTAAATTGGGTTTTTTTTACCAGGGGGGACAAGGGGAGGAGGGGGCAGGAGCAGCTGGAGGAGGTGGATGGAGATGAGGGAAAACGGGGGCAGGGTGGGCCCCCAAGCACCTTGGGGAGGTTTTTACCGTGGAAATGGAGGCAGGGGAAACCCCCCCGGTCTTTTGCAGATGGCCGCAGAGGCTTATTTGCCTGGCTTGTGACAGGGTGAATAGTCAGCATCCGGGAAGAGGGATTTACTTCTGGGTCCCTTTCCCCCTTTGGACCCTCGCTACCCGGTTTCCCAAAAAAGGGGGGGCCTTTTTCCCAAACTATTTTAGAGGGAGGAAAAATCAAATACTATAGGGAAATCCTCCGTAAAACAGTTGGCCCCTGCCCATGGGGCGGGGATCGTCCCTCCCTTTAAAAGGTTTTGGGGCCGGGGGGTTTTCCCCAGCGCTCACGTTTTTATTGCCGGTGGGGGGGTGCTTGGGGGGGAAAGGGGGGGGGGGGGGGGGTTAGGAGCAGTACCAGCTTTAATTTAGCGTAACCTAAGTTTGGAGGGCACTGATGAGCAGCTTCCCCCACCCACCCATTTAGGGGGTAGTCGCCAGCAGCAGCAGCAGAAAGGGCCTGGAGCAGTTTCCCCGAACCCAAAAAAAATTTTGGGGGGCCTACTTGGACAGCACTCTGCCACCCAAATTGGAAAAATCCCCTGGACTAAATGGGGAGCCAAACTTTTGGGTGTTTTGGCCGAGCTTGCCCAGTTTGCAGTGGAGGGGGCTGGGCCCGGGCCCGGCCCGTAGTTTTTGGCTCAGAGCGGGTGTTCGTTTTTGGCGGGGGCCATTGTTAGCCCAAGGAGAAACCCGCTTTCCCCGGGAAAAAGGGGATGTTGGTTTTGTCAAGATTGGGAAAAAAAGGGGTGGGGTCGGGCCGGAAATTTCCCCACACCAAAGGCCCCTTTGGCTTCAGACTACATCAGCCATGAGCCTCACCCAAAAATGTGAGAAATGAGGGCTGGGTTCAAAATACCTGCCTCCCGCCCCATTCGATGCCGCGGGACCCGCCCGATGCCACAAAATCTGCTGACAGTTTTCCATCTGCCAACAAAAAATCTTTACCGGGACTGGGATTGGGCCCCCCAACCTCCAAGTGTCATTGTGCCACTGTCTGACCCCCAAGACGGCTGTGGTGCTGCCGTGACCTCCCACTGTGTCATTGTCCCATTTTGTGGCCTTTCTCCTGTTTTTTGCCCCCTCCAGAATGTCATTTTTGCCACTGTTTTGACCCCATGCTGCTGCTTTCCTGAAACCCAAAAACACGTGTCGTTTGTCCCCTCTGTGGCCCCACTCCTGTTTTTTCCCCCTTCCAGAATGTTTTTTGCCACTGTTTGACCTCATGCTGCTTGCTGTTTTGGGTGCTTGCCGTGAACCCACCCCACTGTGTCCCTTTGTGCACTGTCTGACCTCATGTGCTGCTGCCCTGACCTCCCCAAATGTGTCATTGTGCCCCCTGTCCCGACCTCCTGCTGCTGCTGCGTGACCCACACCCCTGTGTCATTGTGCCCCTGTTGGGCCTCATTTCTGCTGCTTTTGGCTGCTGCCGTGACCTACACACTGTGTCATTTTTCACAGTTTTCCAAAATTTTGGGAAAAAGAAAAGGGGGGGAGATTTTGACCCGGGGGGGGGCGCGCGTAACGCGCGGGGGCAAAAAATTTTCAAAAAACACGCCCCTCTTTCCCGGGATGCCAACGCCCCCCCCAAAAAGCCACACCCCCTCCACCCCAAATGCATAACGGCTTTGGAAAAAAGCCCGGTAGATGCCCTTAAGCCAGGTTTTGTAAACCCCCCTTAAAACAAAGGGGTGCCCCCTTTCCCGGCAGGTAGATGCCCCTTGTAGCCCGTAGATGCCCCCCGTTGCCAAATTTGGTGCCCCCCTTTTTTGCCAAAAGGGAGGTTCCCCCCATTGTTTGCCCGGGAGTGCCCCCCTTGGGTTTTCCCGGTAGGGGCCCCCATTTTTGCCAGGGTAGATTTCCCCCTCTGTTGCCAGGGGAGATGCCCCCCCTTTTTGCCAGGGGGATGCCCCCTTTTGTTGCCAGGTAGTGCCCCCCCCTGTTGCAGGTAGATGGCCCCTTGTTGACCCGGTTTGTTTCCCCTTTTCCCGTTGAAAAGGTTTGGGTGTTTCCCCTGTTGCCCGGTTTGTGCCCCCCCATTGCCCGCCAGGCAAGAGCCCCCTATAGCTAAAATTAAAAAAAAAAATAATAAAAAACCCCCTTTACCTCACCAGGCTCCCGCACCCCTGCCAAGCTCCCGACCGGGTTCCTCAGCGGGGGCAGGGGGGAAATTTAGAGCAGGGCCCCGGGGGTCCTCCCCTGCAGCCCCGGTCCCCTTCCCCCAAAGCCGGCCTGACCCGGGATATTTCAGCGCACCACCCCCGGCGCCGGGCATTTCAGGGGGGGAGGGGGGGAGGGGAAAGTTTCCCTTTCCCGCCCCCCTCCCCTTTCTAAACGAGACTCCGGGCGGGTGAAGTGGGCGCCCCGCGGGGCCCCTTCACCCGCCTGTTTGGAGCGGCCCGGCCCGGGGCCGGAGTAGGCAATAGGTACCCGGGGGCCCCGGGGCCATTTTAAAGAGCCCCCCCACCTGTTTGGCGGCGGGAGGAATGCCAACTCCCCGGGAGGGCGGAGAGGGGACCTCAAATAGCGGGACCCCCCCGCCAAAAGCGGGAGAGTTGGCATGTATGGTCATTGTGCCACTGTCTGACCTCATGCTGCTGCTGTGGCTGCTGCCGTGACCTACACACTGTGTCATTGTGCCACTGTCTGACCTCATGCTGCTGCTGTGGCTGCTGCCGTGACCTACACACGCTGTCATTGTGCCACTGTCTGACCTCATGCTGCTGCTGTGGCTGCTGCCGTGACCTACACACTCTGTCATTGTGCCACTGTCTGACCTCATGCTGCTGCTGTGGCTGCTGCCGTGACCTACACACTGTGTCATTGTGCCACTGTCTGACCTCATGCTGCTGCTGCCGTGACCTACACACTGTGTCATTGTCCCACTCTGTGGCCTACTCCTGTTTTTGCCACCTCCAGAATGTGATTGCGCCACTGCTTGACCTCATGCTGTTCCTGTGGCTGCTGCCGTGACCTACACACTGTGTCATTGTGCCACTGTCTGACCTCATGCTGCTCCTGTGGCTGCTGCTGTGACCTACACACTGTGTCATTGTCCCACTCTGTGGCCTACTCCTGTTTTTGCCACCTCCAGAATGTCATTGTGCCACTGCCTGACCTCATGCTGCTGCCGTGACCTACACACTGTGTCATTGTGCCACTCTCTGACCTCCTGCTGCTGCTGCCGTGACCTACACACTGTGTCATCGTGCCACTGTCTGACCTCATGCTGCTGCTGTGGCTGCTGCCGTGACCTACACACTGTGTCATTGTGCCACTGTCTGACCTCATGCTGCTGTGGCTGCCGCCGTCACCTCCACACTCTGTCACTGATGTTGCCACCTGAGCCCTCAGCTTGTTTTTTTCCAGCTGTCGCTCGCATGACTTTATCAGGCTACATTCCCCCTTCAGTTTTTTGGTCAGTTTTGCCCTCTTAAGTGCCCAGGGAATTTTATAGTGAAGCGATTCTAAGAGCAGCGGCAGTCATGTGCGTGTCATACTAAAACACAACATTGTATGATGACCAAACCAAGCTCCCTCTGCATATTTAAGCATGGCACAACGTTCTATAGCACCCTGCAGGCTCTGTGCAGCATGGAAATAGCTGTTTTTTAACGTGATTCGTGCCGAAGTAATTCGGAACGAAGTTATTTTTTGCCGAGAAATTCGGCGAAGTGAATGAAACGATTTTCGGGAAATTCGGCCATCTCTAACTACAATTGAAATGTAATGTCTGATTTTTATTAGTTGATTTTAATTAAATTAAAATTTATTATTACTTTTGACAGTTTCACGTTGTTTCAATGACCATTGTGGGTTTTTCTTTCTTTAACTGAAGGGTACTGTAACGGGCTGGGGTAGTGGATCCCCTGGACCGCCGAAAGCGGTGGTAGAAGCCTCACCAGTGAGCGGAGTCTAAGTGGGTCCTGGTTTTCACCAGAGCCCGCCGCAAAGCGGGATGGACTTGCTGCGGCGGGATTCCACCAGGTCGCTACCCCTGATGTGACTTGCTTGCGGAGGCGGCCAAGGCACAACGCGGTACAGAATCGGCAGGCAAACTCGTAGTCGGGGTCGGGCCAGAAGGTCAGGGCAGGCAGCGAAGGTTCGTGGTCGTTAGACGGGCGTAAGCGGAACTGGTACACAGAAGAGACAAAATGGAGTGACAAAAGGCTTCCTCGCATAGGTATGGGCACTATGGAATCGGCGAGGTAGAGCCATTATATAGGGTCAGCAGCCGGCAACACCAATTACCGGCACGCTGGCCCTTTAAATCTAACAGAGCCGGCGCGCGCTCGCGCCCTAGGGAGCGGGGACGCGCGCACTGACCGGCAGATGGCTGAGAAAGAGCAGGAGCGTGGTCAGGTAAGTCACAGTGCCAAGAGAGCGGGTGCGCCCACGGGACCACGGGGCCATCCGCCCCGGGCACAACGCGGACAGCAGGGGCACGAGCGTGCCAGCTGCCTGGACCATGGGCTGCTGCGCCACTCATGACAGTACCCCCCCTTTGGTCTCCCCCTCCCTGGTACTCAGCAGGCAGTCCTGGAAGTGGCATCAAAGGCGCTGGAGGAGAAGTAGCAAGCATCGGCGAGGTGCTACAAGACAACGTTGCTGGCAGACTTGTCCCCATTGTGTAACTTCGCCCGTTTTCCAGTCTAAGACAGGGGCGTGGCATTGCAGCCAGGGCAGTCCCAGAAGAATTGCAGACGAGGAACGGGGAAGTACAAAGAACACGATCTTCTCACTGTGGAGCGCCCCTACGCGCATCGTGACAGGCTCTGTGCTGTATTGGATAGTGTCGCTCAGGACCTCCCCACTCACCGACGAAATCGCCAGAGGCTTATCGAGGCGAATCTTGGGGAGGCAAAGATTCAACACCAGGGCGGCATCCATAAAGTTCCCTACCGAACTGGAGTCAAAGAAGGCAGATGCTTGAACTTTCGCTCCAGAACTAGAGATGATTTGCACCGGCATGGTCAGATGTGGAGAGGAACAGTTCACACCCAGGGACGCCTCTCCCACGTACCCTAGGTGCGCGCGTTTCCCGGGCGCGGATGAAGCGGACAATCCCTCAGAAAGTGCTCCGGACTAGCGCAGTACAGACACAGATTCTCTGTGCGATGTCGGGAATGCTCCTGTACAGAGAGTAGGGCACAGTTGATTTGCATGGGCACCTCGCCGGAGTGCTGTGGAGGTGGCAGAGGAGGCTTCTGGAACATCGGAGCCAAGCGTGGAAATCGACGAGGCCGAACAGAGTCACGTTCCTGGCGGAGCTCTTCTTGTCTCTCGGTAAAGTGTACGTCAATACGCGTAGCCAGGTGGATCAACTCAGTCAGGGAAGTCGGAAGATCCCTTGCAGCCAAAGCATCCTTGACCCTGCTAGAGAGGCCCTTCTTGAAGGTGGGCAGAGGGCCGGCCTCATTCCGGGTTTAGCCCGGGGGCCAGGGTGCGGAATAGAATGGCGTAATTGCCAACGAGGAGTCTCCCTGACCGCAAGTTCAAGAGTGCAAGGTCTTTGCTGACGAAGCCTTTGCAGGTTCCTCGAAAACACAACGGAACTCCCTAAAGAAGGCCTGCAGGTCACCATCAAACCCGGGGCACCCTCTGTCCCAGAGCGAGTCGCCCACGCCAGAGCTTTCCCGGAGAGCAGACGAGGACGAAACGCCACTTTAGCCCGTTCGGACAGAAATTGGTCAGCCATCAGTTCCAGGTGCATAGAGCACTGCGTGATGAATCCCGTGCATAGCTTCGGGTCTCCATCAAACTTCGAGGGAAATGACAGTCGGAGCTTGGGTCCCACAGAGGTGGGAGAGACGGCCAGTGCAGGAACGGATGGCGGAGGTGGTGGAGACTGCTGCTGAGAGGCGACGAGCTGTTGCATCATGGTCCCTCAAATGGTCTAAAATGTTGACCTGTTGGGGCCAGCTGCTGGATTGCTGGGCAATGATGGACGTCAGATCTTCCACGCTGGGTAACGGAATCTTAGCGGGATCCATGGCCGATTCCAACTGTAACGGGCTGGGGTAGTGGATCTCCTGGACCGCTGAAAGCGGTGGTAGAAGCCTCACCAGGGAGCGGAGTCTAAGTGGGTCCCGGTTTTTCCCCTAGTCCCCGCCGCAAAGCGGGAGGGACTTGCTGTGGCGGTGGCGGGAATTCCACCAGGTCGCAACCCCTGAATTGTCCTTCTGCGGAGGCAGCCAAGGCACAACGCGGTACAGAATCGCAGAACAACGTCATAGACACAAATGGAATCGTCGAGGTCCAAGGAAGAGGTGGACCATTGTAAACGTCAGCGGTTCCGGCAACAACCAAATTACCGATGTCCTGGCCCTTTAAATTTAACAGAGCCGCGCGCAATTCGTCCCTAGGGATCAGGGGACGCGCGCACATTACGCAGACGGATGAGACCAAGCATGACAAAGGTACAGCGAAAGTGACAGCGCCCGAGAGAGCAAGTGTTCCCCGGACCGGTCGGGTCCCCGGGCGCGAACGGGACAGCAGGGACACGAGCGCGCCCGCAGCCCGGACCCCGGGCTGCGGCACCGCTCGTGACAGGTACCAACAATTTTCCTCTATCTATCTACCCATCCATCCAGAAAATTTGCAGCATTCAAAAAAGTAAAAAAAAAAACTATTTCAACATGTCAAGTGTCAAAGTGGATATACAGAGTATTTAAAGGAGTATACACATATGTAAATCAGTGATAATTAGCAAAGAAAATCTATTCATTTAAAAAACATCATAATCACAAATCAGCAATACAGTGCAAAATAGTGACATGGTATTAAGAAACAAGTGATGAAGCACTACAATCATGGAATGATATTCAAAGTCATCAAACGTAAAATTACATCAAGGGGTATATAGATATTAGAGAATGTGGAATGAAGTCCCCCTACTAATTTAAATACAGTCAGAGAAAACATATGTGTATATATGTGAATGAGTTGTATACTCACTGAAGCACATCGACGTCCTGTGGTGCAAAATGCGCATGCCCTGGGTAAGCCAATGGGATTGCATAAACTTATAATGTTAAAACTCGAGAAACCCCCACCCCGCACATGCGCACTGCATAGAAACTAATAGCAATGGCCATATTGTGTAGTAGCAAAGGGAAAAAGAAATTCAATAAGGCTGTATATTCAGCGCATGCATCCTTATTAGAAATAGATAGCGGACATCATCTTGCTTAAAGGTAAAGCATGTAATATTGCTAGTACTACAAAATTTAACAGCTAAAGCCATAAATGTATACCTCAATAATAAGCCAAAATGTTCATATAGAGAGAGTCTGTAGTTTAGACATAGGAGTATAAAAGGGGGGGCACTCATACTTAACCAATATATGATGGACAAAGTAAGGAGCACAAGAAAATCTTAAAAAGATATATCAAGCAGTGACACACAATTCAATCCCTGAACATAAACCATAAATTCCAATAAAGTGACTCCTCACGCTTACAAAATTACTGGCTTATAAAAAAAATTTCATTATATCAAACGGATTAAAACTAACAAAATTAAAGGACTAAAGGCTCAGTGCACAACGTGTTTGACCATACGGCAAAACGTTTACGTTATAACGTATACGTTAAACATATGCCAAATGTGCAAGGTTTGGAGCAGACGTTTGGAGCAGGCTTTTTTTTCTATTCTTTTTACTAGCTTTTCTATTGGCTGTAACCTGTTGGCCTTGGGCAATTTGATTCGGTAGCTTTGTTTATATTTTTTATTGATGGATAAAAGCATATACGTTTACAAAAAGGGCACAACCACTAGGATCCATTTCCCATTGACATACATTGTAGAAAAAAGTATACTGTAACATCTAAGTTTTTTAAACTTGAGAAAATGTAGCGCCCTGCATCCTCCCTCTATTAAATTTAAACTCATATTTGACGGAAAGTGCAAAAACGGACACTATGTCAATGCATGTTGCATATCCATCCACCTATATGAGTCAATGAACACATTAACGCATCCATTTTTACCTACGTCAGAAAGGATCCGTCATCGTTCAAAAAAAATGCAGCGTGCACTCAGCGGAAGCCATAGGCCCGGTTCACACGGCTTATTGCCGACGTAATTGCGGGGACTTATTTTGCAATGGTTCATCAAAACTGACTGTGCATGAGGCAATTCCTTTATACCATGACAAAGTTAGAGATGTAGGCCCCTGATGGTCACCGCTGTTGCACCAACTCGCAATATAGTGTAGGGAGGCGCGTCCCTAGCCTGGAAATACGGAGGTCAGAGTGCGAGGACATCTATGAAAGAGAATCTGATGGAGGTGTGAAACTAAAATCTCCGAAAAAATTCATAGACTCCAAAAATGTTAGTCAGGATGTTTTTGTTGAAAACAGTTTTTCTACTTACAGCAGCGTTTTGCATATTCACAATTTTTTTTAAAGTTTTGTGTGTTCTAAAGTTGTATCCAATAAATATATTTTACACCAACAAGCACAATGGTAACAATTAGAGATGGGCGAGTTTCTCAAAAATTTTTCTGACAAAATCTGTTTAGTCCCACATTACTTCGGGACGAATCGCGTTAAAAAGCAGCTATTTCCAGGCTGCACAGATCAGCAGGGTGCAGTAAGTAACGTTGTCCATGCTTAAATATGCAGAGGGATCTAGGTCTTTGTTCTCTACCATGTTGGTTTATTAGTATGACACGCACAATGACTGCCGGCCGCTCCTAGAATCGCGTCACTGTAAAATTACCCTTGTGTACTTACCTGGTCAAATCCTGCCCAAAAAAACTGAAGCGGGAATTTCTGCCTACAAAGTCATGGCGCGCCAGCTGGAAAAAACCCAACCAACCAAGCAGTGGGCTAAGAATCCAACAATAGCGTCAAAGAACACAGTAAGTACAGGTTACTGGCGCCACCAGAAGATCGCAGCACAGTAGGGAGCGGAATCTAAGTAAGGTGCCCGGTTTTTCACCAGAAGCCCGCCGCAAAGACGGATGTACTTGCTGCGGCTGGAGTCTACCAGGTCAGTAACCCATTGATGGGACTTGGCTTGCGGAGGCAGCTGAGGTGTAGCGAGTATACCAATCGTACGGCAAACTCAGAGTCTGGGATTAAGCTGTAAGGTCAACATCGGCAAGGATCGCGGTACCAAGGGCCGGAAGCAAGAGTGTACGGTACATTGATATGACAGACTAGGCTCAAGGAGGAGGCGGAGAGCGGTTTTTCCCGTCTGTAATTTGGCCATACAATTCACATTACTTCATACTGAAGAAGCTCATCCAAAGCCAGTATATGCAGCATTATTGCTTGTGCATCACTATTCCATTTTGTACCAAATTCCACAACTGTGGCACCGAATCAAAATAAGCACCTAAAACAATTTCCCTAGAGTCGCTTGGACCTCTTCAATACCCATATGCTGCATTTTGAAAAAATTTGTTTCACGCAGCAAACTGGATTCAAACTACCACGTTTAAATACTTCATAAAGAACTCCTTTGGAACATATTTAGGTATTAATGAAGAAGCTTATTTCTCTATAGTACTTGAGTTTGACCTCCTCTCAGCATTGGAAAAAGGCTCCATTAGTTGTGACCAGTATCGAGGGTCCAAGAGGGAGGAGAGCCCAGAAAGTCCTCCCTTCTGCCGGATTGGTGACCATTTTTGGCCTGTCACTAGCCATGCAAATCTGCATGGGCTGCGGGCCATGATGCGCAAGTTATTCTGAGGGACTCCCAGCCTCACATCTCCACTGTATCCTGCCCCGGTGCTTTGGGTGCTTTGGGGGACAGTGGCACAATGACAGAGTGTGGAGGTCACGGCAGCAGCCCACAGCACACATGAAGTTATAGAGTGGTCCACAAAGACAAGAGTGGAGGTCACGGCTACACAGCAGCATCATCAAGCATGAGGTCATAGAGAGGCACAATGACACAGTGGGGAGGTGGGTGGCAATACCAGACCCCTGGTAAAGATGGTTGTGGGCAGATGGAGAAACTGGCAGCAGATGTTTGGCATCAACCGGGGGCGCATCAAATAGTGGCTGATGGCAGGTAGTTTGAATCCAGACTCATTTCTCAAATTTTTGGTGAGGCGTCCCTGGCTGATGTAATCTGACGCCTAAGCATAGGTGTGTGGAATCACCTGGCCGATCCACATCTGAATCATCTTGACAAAAGGTCAGTCCCGTTCCACATTTCCGGTGGATCAAGCGGGTTCTCCACTGCACTGAACACCCCTCTGGATGCCACACTACTGGGCCGGGCAGGACAGCTCCTCCACTGCAAACCGTGCAAGTTGCGCCACACATCCAGTTTGTGCTGCCCATAGTCCCAGCAATCATCTAACTGGGTCTTGACTGTCCACCTCGATTGATAACCACACACTATACATAAATTCTGGCACATTATACAGAGTGACCCTAAATATGGTAACCTGTTTCGTGATTATCCTAAATTTGTCTACCAAAAGGGTAAAACTATAGGTAACTATATTGTACACGCAGATATAAGTAAAAAGAAGCATTCCCATCAAACATTTCTGGACACACAAAAGAGGGGTACATTCCCCTGTTTGTTGTGCCAGAACTGTAATGCTATAATTAAAGGGGATCTAGCATCGCCCATCCCACACTTGGATAACAAATACCCATTTGAGGTTTTTTTTACTTGCACTACAAAAAATCTTGTGTACTGTTTGAAATGTCCATGCGGTAAATGCTATGTTGGTCAGATATCAAGGATGATGAGGATAAGGCTCAATGAACATAAGTCTCAGATCCGATTTGCATGCATCTAAAGTTGATCAATATGCTGCTAAGAAGGAGAATAGGGGAGACTGTGATAGGATATCTAAATTTATGGAATCTACAGTAGCTAGACACTTCCATGAAAGTAGGCATCATGTATCTGATTTAAGATGGTGCATATTGGAGGAAATTACAGGGAATGATCATGAACAAGTTACGGTGCGATTATTACAGCGAGAGGTTTTTTGGATACATAGGTTAGATACATTATCTCCGAAGGGGCTTAATGAAGATCGTCATTGGAGTGTCTTTTTATGAATAATACAGCAACGTCTGGAGTCTCACTTGCCCAAGACTATCATTTGCAGATCTGAGAGAACAGATTATAAAATCGGAAATGATTTTGCTAAGTAGCTTTCAGTTAAGGGAAATAAGCATTCTATTTCTGTATCTCACATCGGCAAATGAAGGTTAAGTAAATATCTTGATAGATACATTAATTGTGGTTTTTATAATGTATATTGATTTAGTAACAAACTTTTTTAGAATGTGTCAAATGTTAATTAATTAGGTTGTAATGTTTAGAAAGAAATGTAGTAGGAAGGTAGAAGCGACAGTATTAAAGAGTGTGCCATGTGGATCTGCCCATACGCATGATAAAGGGGATTGTTGCCCTTCCCCCAAAACGTACGTGTGGACAGGAATAAGAGACATAACACAGCATTAGGCCGAGCAGCCGTGATGGATCCAGCACACACAAACACATGTGAGAGGTTGCCGATTATGCTATGTTGCTTGAGACTTTGACTGATAGTAGATTACAGGTCTGTATCTATGAAATTATTGTTTGAAAATAGTTTTGCAAAAGTCACCAACATTTGCATTATATATGTGTTTGAAGCTAAACTAGTGAATGTAAAGAAATATGTGATTATTTAAAGAAGAAACCATGATTGTTTGTTACGGCCAGGGGCGTCACTAGAGAAGCCAGGGCCCCAAAGCACACTTTTGGATGGGGCCCCTCCCCCTCCTCCCCTTCTGACCACGAACATTTACCAGGACATGCTGTTAGATAATGTAGATAATACAAAGGGTAAATATCTCACCATACATATCACCATCATACTGCTACCAAACAAATCCCACTATACTAAGACCAACATTACCAATAACACTACTACATGAGGACCTGATTATACCGCCAGAACATGACCACAAATTACCACCAAATAGTGACTGAATAATACCCCTACACTATTACTGATCAGTACACAAAGACCAATAGTAACGCCATATAGTGACCATATAGTGGTATATACTAGTGTACACAGGCTCTGCAGACTGTATATAACCACCATACAGTGACCATATAGTGGTAAGACACCAGTGTACATAGCTCGCAGACTGTATATTAACCACCATACAGTGACCATATAGTGGTAGATACCAGATATACAGGTGCTTTGCAAATAGTTTACTTACATTTAGGGCCCCACAGGTGACGTCTTGTCTGAGGAGTCGTTCACTTTCTCTTTTCTTCTCTATTCGGTCCAGACCTCCATGATGACTTCCTCCGTCCACCACTCGTCCCTGTAGAATTTACAACACAAACACCTGAGACTCCTCACTTTTTTTAATCATTTTCCCAAGTGAGTGCCCCCTCCCCTCATATACTACTCAACGCCATTTTAATAATGGCCCAAATGGTAAAGAATAACCCCTGGTAAATATGGGGCTCCCCCAGTCGGTATGTAGGTACAACGGGGCCCCCGGGCGGTAGCTAGGTAGCTTAGTACCCACCGGGCAGTAGCTAGGTGGCTTGAGGAGATGTAGGCAGCTTGAGGCCCCCGGGCAGTAGCTTAGGGTTCCTATGTAGGTAGAATGGGGGCCCACTGTAGCTTAGGCCACCCCTGTAGGTAGAATAGGGCCCTCTGTAGATTAGTGCCCCATTGTAGGCAGAAAAGTCCCCCCGCCTGTAGATTAGGGCCCCCTTGTAGGCAGAATAGTTCCCCCCCCCTGTAGATTAGAGCCCCCTTGTAGGCAGAATAGCCCCCCCCTGTAGATTAGGGCCCCCTGTAGGCAGAATAGTTACCCCTGTAGATTAGAGCCCCCTTGTAGGCAGAATAGTTCCCCCCCCTGTAGATTAGGGCCCCCCTTGTAGGCAGAATAGTTCCCCCCCTGTAGATTAGAGCCCCCTTGTAGGCAGAATAGTCCCCCCCCCTGTAGATTAGGGGCCCCCTGTAGGCAGAATAGTCCCCCCCCTGTAGGCAGAATAGTCCCCCCCCCCCGTAGATTAGGGCCCCCTTGTAGGCAGAATAGTCCCCCCCCACTGTAGATTAGAGCCCCCTTGTAGGTAGAATAGTTCCCCCCCCTGTAGATTAGAGCCCCCTTGTAGGCAGAATAGTCCCCCCCTGTAGATTAGGGCCCCCTTGTAGGCAGAATAGTCCCCCCTGTAGATTAGGGCCCCCTTGTAGGTAGAATAGTCCCCCCCCCCTGTAGATTAGGGCCCCCTTGTAGGCAGAATAGTCCCCCCTGTAGATTAGAGACCCCCTGTAGGCATAGTTCGCCACCCCCCCAGCACTCGGGCTCCCTATAGGCATACAACTCCCCCCCCCCTTTCGAGCCCCCTGTAGGTATTCTCTCCCCCCCCCCGCCTTCCTTTAGAGCCCCCCTGTAGGTATTCTCCACCCCCACCCCCTTCCTTTAGAGCCCCCCCTGTAGGTTATCTCAGCCCAGCACCCCCTTCCTTTAGAGCCCCCCTGTAGGTATTCTCCCCCCCCCCCCTTCCTTTAGAGCCCCCCCTGTAGGTATTCTCTCCCCCCCCCACCCCCTTCCTTTAGAGCCCCCCTGTAGGTATTCTCACCCCCCGCCCCCTTCCTTTAGAGCCCCCCTGTAGGTAATCTCACCCCCCACCCCCTTTCTTTAGAGCCCCCCTGTAGGTATTCTCACCCCCCCCCCCCCCTCCTTTAGAGCCCCCTGTAGGTATTCTCACCCCCCCCCCCACCCCCTTCCTTTAGAGCCCCCCTGTAGGTATTCTCACCCCCCACCCTCTTCCTTTAGAGCCCCCCTGTAGGTATTCTCACCCCCCCCCACCCCCTTCCTTTAGAGCCCCCCCTGTAGGTATCCTCCCCCCCCACCCCCCTCCTTTAGAGCCCCCCTGTAGGTATTCTCCCCCCCCCCCCCCTTCCTTTAGAGCCCCCCTGTAGGTATTCTCACCCCCCACCCCCTTCCTTTAGAGCCCCCCTGTAGGTATTCTCACCCCCCCACACCCCGTCCTGTAGAGCCCCCCTGTAGGTATTTTGCACCCCCCACCCCCTTCCTTTAGAGCCCCCCTGTAGGTATTCTCCCCCCCACCCCCTTCCTTTAGAGCCCCCCTGTAGGTATTCTCTCCCCCCCCACCCCCTTCCTTTAGAGCCCCCCTGTAGGTATTCTCCCCCCCCCCCACCCCCTTCCTTTAGAGCCCCCCTGTAGGTATTCTCCCCCCCACCCCCTTCCTTTAGAGCCCCCCTGTAGGTATTCTCACCCCCCTCCCCCACCCCGTAGCTCATTACTTACCTGGCCGCCCTCCACCGACGTCTCCGTCTCCTCCCGGCCCCAAGCCTGCTGCTTTAGGCTTGGGGCTGAGGACAGGAAGCTCGGCAGGCGGCACGGTGACGTCACTTCCGCCGCGCCGCCTGCTGAGCGATGTACGGCAGGGGCAGTGAGCGCACAGCTCTCCCTGCTCATCTTAATTGTATGCGCGTCGCACGGACGTGCATACAATTAAGAGATCGCCTCTGTGAAGCAAGGGGGCAGCGCCTGCCGGCGGCGGTGGCCCCCCCCCCCCACCCCGTTTCACAGACCGGCCCCGCAGCGCTGCACCAGCCGCAGTGAACTGTTGTGTTCACTGCCGGCGGGCCCAGAGCGGCGTCACAGGGGTAGCAGAGGTGATAGCAGCTGCCGCGGGGCCCCCCCCAAGCCACTGGGCCCCGTAGCAACTGCTACCCCTGCTACCCCTGTAGTTACGCCCCTTGTTACGGCATTACTTTAAGAATGTTGTTCATCTCTGCACATGTCATTGAGGGTGTTCCTTTCTTCCTCCCAGAGTTCTTTGCCCCATGTCACGCCATGTGCTTGCAGACATTTTCTCAATTAAAAACCCGCTTCGGTCCCGCGAATTACCCCCAGCCGACTTAGTTCAGAACCGAAGTTTTCCTGAAATTCTAAAAGAAGTCCACTTCGTTAGAATCAATTCGCCCATCTCTAGTAACAATGTTTTGAACTTTTGACTTTCAGGCTCCATATCTCACCATCCACTACAGCTTTCAGCATGAGACTCACATAATTTTATAGACAATCATCTTGGCTCTCATAAATAACTTTGACCTGCAACTATTTAACATATGCTTAGCTATCGGTTTTTTTGTCATGTAATTGCATTATTACTGTTTTCTCCTGGTGGTGGAACAATCTTTTTTTTCCTGTGTACTACAATTTTTTTTTTTCCTGTGTACTACAAGTTCTCACATTCCCTAAGGGTATGTTCACACGGTGTAGTTGCGGCACGTAAAGTACGCGCCGCAATACGCCGGGTGTTTTGGGAGCCGCGCTGATCAGCAGCCCACCGGCCCATTGCAATGCATTACATGTGGTGCTTAATCGCTGCAAATAATTGACATGTCACTTATCTCCCCACGCGTACACTACGATCGTATTGACCGCACGGGGGGACGAGGCATAATCCATAGTTCTCGATGAGAGCTATGGATTACCGTAATTGCGCCGTGCATCTGGCCTCGTATTAAGTGCAAATACACGGTGAAATGTGCGCTGCAATTATGCCATGTGAACATGCCCTAATAGCTCAGTGTCTTAGGCTCAAATTAACATTTTGATTTTAGGAGCAAAGCAGTAACACTGCAGTTACATGACAAGAATCTGCAGAGTTAAGCAGATGCTAAATACTTGCAAGTCAATTTGATGAATAAGATAGATAAGATGATTGTCTATAAAATGATGGTAGTCTCATGTTCAGAGTTGTAGTAGATGGTAAGATATAGAACCTGAAAGTCAAAAGTTCAAAGCATTGTTACCATTTTGCTTTTCAGTGTATGTTGTACCTAAATAGCTTAATTATTGTATCATAAGTAGAGATGGGCAAATCGATTCTAAGTGGAATTCGTTTAGAATTTCAGGGAAAATTCGATTCTGCTCGAAGGCGAAGTTCATGGTGATTCGCAGGAACAAATCGTCTTTTTTTTCTAAAATGGCCTCGAGCACATGGCTTGACATGGGGCAGAGAACTATGGGAGGAAGAAAGGAACGCCTTCAATGACATGTGCAGACATGAAGCCAATCAGCAGCCAGCGGGTTTCTGTGACGTTACAGCACTATAAATGCGGCAGCCATCTTAAATTCAGTCACTTGTCAGTGTGTCTCCTGTTGACAAGCATCTGGCTGCTGCAGCACTATATGTGCAAAACAAATCCGTTTTTGGAGCTACTGTTGTGAAAGACCTTCACAAGTGTGTGTTCCTGAACCTGCGTTTTTTATTTGATTTCAATCTGTTCCCCAAGAAGCAGTTTATCCTGTTTGTGGGGTAATTTGAGTCAAAAACAGAGTGTGTATTTCTGCCCCATACATACCTGAAATCAATCAAGTTCATTCTGTAGAGTATTTTATTTTATACCCAAGAGTCAATTTATCCTCTTGTTTGTAGGGTAATTGGAGTCAAATACAGGGTGTGTATTTCTGCCCCATACACGCCAGAAATCCATGAACTTGAGTCTGTGGGGGTATTTTAATCTGTCGCCAAGAGTTAATCCAGCCAGCCAGTTCAATCAGTTGGGATATTACAAAACTTGGTTAGGATGTGCACAGCCTAACCAAGTTTTGTAGTCTATTTGAGGAATGGCAACCTCATTGGCTTGCTGCACTCCGCCTACCTCTTTTAAACCAGTGCAGGGTAATTCAGTAGCAAGTTCCTATCACTCCCTGAGATGTTGTAGTCTGAATGGACTCCTAGTGAGGTAACATGTTAGTGTTAGGGACTCACCTGTACTGGGATCCCCTTGACGCTATTGGGAGGTGAGCTTAAACAATTTTTGATCAAAAACTCTGAACTAAGAATCCCAGGTTTTTCATATTATCCTTAGCAGTAATGCATTTTCAAAAATTCCTATATACCTTGATGTTTTACTTAGTTTTTAGTGTGCCACTGATATTTGTATTAGATGTAATCAGTTGGGATATTGCTATCTGTGGCAAACAATTAATTTTTTCACTTATTGTGGTGATACAAAGGTGATACAAAAGAGTGGAGAGGGTGTCATCAGTAATTTTGCATTGACGTCACTAATCAATTTTCCCTTCCTTTGATTCTTCAGTGTCCGCTTTCAATTGGTCAATTATCCATAATTGCTAAAGCCAAAAGGAAACAGGAGTTGATCCCAAAAACAATAAGTAAATGGAATATATGCATGTCTTCTGTTTTTTGTATCCACTCCTGCTTTTGGCTACCTAATCATCAGACAATCCTGATGCAAACAAAGGACCATGTCAAACTAGCCTTACGGCTACTCCGAAGACACAATCGGTTGTGTTTGTCCTTTCCATTCCTTCTGACAGATTAAAAGATGGAGAAAAGCAAACATAGTGGCAACATCATAGAGTGGTGGAGGGTGGAAACAGCATTAGGAAACCACAGCATGGTCGACTGAGAGAGTAGTCAGTTGGCAGCAGCATGAGTAGGCCACCGAGAGGCAAATGACAGATTGTGGAGGTGGCAGCAGCATGATTAGGTCACAGATTGGCAAAATTACACAGTTTGGAGGTGGCGGCAGCAGCAGCAGCATCAGGCCAGAGAGTGGCACAATGTCATAAGTTTGAGATGGCGGCATCTAGGTGACATAATGAAGAGGTGGCAGCAACATCAAGCCACAGAGTGACATGGTAACATAGTCTGGAGGTGACAGCAGCAGCATAAGGAGACCTTAATGGTGAGGTGGCAGCAGCATCAGAAGGCTACATAATGGCCCAGTGAAGAGTGGGGAGGTGGGTGTCAATACCAGTCCCTGGTAAAGATGATGGGTGGTAGAAGGAGCAGCTGGCAGCAGATGTGTGGCATCAGGCAGGTGGCAGCATCAGAATAGTAGCTGAGGCAGGTAGCCAGAAGAATCCAGGGTTCAGGGTCTGCACCAGGTGCTGCTGCTGGTGGGTATCTAAATCACTAGGGGTGAAGAAAGCTGCTCATCAACAACTCCAGACATGTTGCTGCTGATAATGCTGGTACCGCTCCTAGCCCCCCACCCCTCCACAGCAGCCGTGGCAGTGGTGCATGCTGGATGGTGAATATTCGGCTGTCACTATCTGCACAAGTGACTCTGAGGGACTCACTGCCTCCATCACCACTGTATACTGCCATGGTGTGTGTGGGTCATCTGCCTTGCCTGCTTTATCTCCTCTCTAACCTCCTCCGGCTGCTCCTGTGCCTCCTCTCCTGTCACCTGGCTAGAAAAATCACTCATTTCAACAGACATCAACGACTCCAGACTCAGGTTGCTGCAGATGGAGCTGGTACTGCTCTTACAACCCCAACTTCCCACCGCAGCCATGGCAGTGGTACGTGAGCGCTGAGGAACCCCCCTGGTCAGACCGGCATGAGGATGGACGATGGCGCAAATAGATCTCTCTATCACTACAAATGGCTGCACTCTCTCACTGACTCCACAAGTCCACTACCTTGGGATAACCTTTGACTCCAATCTAGCCTTTCAAACCACACATCCAAACCCTGACCCTTGCCTCCACCTGAAAAATATCTCCCGAATCCGCTCACTCCTTCACTTTGAAAGCGCAAAAATGCTTTTCCATGCCCTCGTCATCTCACGCCCAGACTCTTGCAACATCCTTCTCTGTGGCCTCCCATCTAGCACCCTCGCTCCCCTTCAATCCATCCTTGCATCTCCTCGTTACTCCTCTGCCTCTCCTCTTTGCCAATCCCTTCACTGGCTGCCCATTGCCCCCACAGGACTCATGTGGCCATGAGATGTAGTCGCCACATCTCCAGTCCCCTGAACAGACAGATTTTGCGGCATCTGTTCCAGAACATGAAGTAGTGAAATGACGTTCATCCCGAAGTCCTGGCAACTGAAAAATTATGTGGCCTTCTGAAAGAGCCTGAGCAAATGGCAGTTTTCGCTCTGTTTTGCTCTGTTCATAGATTTCTCTCTTTTTGCTCTGTTCATAGATTTCTCTCTGTTTTGCTCTGTTCATAGATTTCTCTCTGTTTTGCTCTGTTCATAGATTTCTCTGTTTTGCTCTGTTCATAGATTTCTCTCTGTTTTGCTCTGTTCATAGATTTCTCTCTGTTTTGCTCTGTTAATAGATTTCTCTGTTTTGCTCTGTTCATAGATTTCTCTGTTTTGCTCTGTTCATAGATTTCTCTGTTTTGCTCTGTTCATAGATTTCTCTTTCTCTCTGTTCATAGTTTATCTGTTCTGTTCAGCTCAAGGAGAGTGTGCTTGGCGGTGTAGGAATGGCTAAAGTGCATGTAAAAGTTTCCTGGCCAGTTCTCTGAACGGTGCAGAGTCCACCACTTGAAAAGGGAGGGACTGCAGTACCACCAAGTTGTACAGGAGCACGGTCAGCTTCTGCACCTTGGGATGGCTAAACGCATACTGCTGTCTCTTGGCAATCGTCTCTGTGAACGACTGTTGGCACCATGATTGGTGAGGAGCAGGAGCATCTGGACCGGTAGATGATGGAAAAGACAGGCAGTTGTCTTCGGCAGAGGTGGTGGAGCCTTGACTGCCTGAAATGGGAGGCGTGCCACTAGGTGCTGCTGCTGCAGCAGGATAGACCACCACATCTCAGACACGTTTCTACCAGGCCACTGTATGGTGACGATGCATATGTTGATTCAGGGCTGTGGTGCCAACGTTAGGTCCCTGGCCATGCTTTACTTTCTGCCCAAAGATTCTACACAGGGGCATAGCTACCGGGGTAGCAGACGTAGCAGCTGCCACGGGGCCCAGTCGCTCAGGGGGCTAGCACTCCGGGGCAGCTGCTATCACGTCTACTGCCCTGGTAATGCCATTCCTGGGCCCGCCGGCAGTGACCATAACAGTTCACTGCGGCGGGTGCAGAGCTGCGGGGTCCGGCGCATGCTACCTCTGAACGCCTGGGCCTTCCGGCTCGAGCATTCAGAGGCAGCGATGCCCGGAGATAGCAGAGCGGTAGCTCCGCTACTTCCCCTGCCTGCTCTCTGTGATCACGTGAGCAGCGCAGTGACTTCACATCACTGCGCCGCCCGCGCTGAGCAGAGATGCTGCAGCGTGGCGCTTTGGGGGAGCGTGGAATGAGGTAAGTAAGTGATTTATTATTTTACCTGCTCTATAGTCTGCCTATATAAAGCCCCCTTAAGCCTGCCTATATAAAGCCCCGCTAAGCCTGCCTATATAAAGCCACCCTAAGCCTGCCTATATAGCTCCTATAGCCCCCCTAAAGCTTACCTACCTATATAGCCCCCCTGAAGCTTGCCTATCTACTTATATGGAGCCCTATAACTACCTAAACCCTATCGACCTACCTATATGGCCCCTATAGCCCACCTAACCCCTGTCTACCTGTATGGCTCCCTTTAGCTACCTAAACCCTGCCTGCCTATATGGGGAATCTATTGCCTACCTAAACCTGGCCTATCTGTGGCCCCATATAGCCTATCTAAATCCTACCTGCCTAAATGGACCCCATATAGCCAGTGGGCCAGGGAGGGAGGTGCTGGAAAAGTCATGATTCTAAGATATTTGTGTCTAAATCTCCAGGGACAAGTGTTCGGGAGAAACGTCACCTGTGAGTCACAAGAAGTAACTACACTGTAATCACTTATGACTGCAGAGTCTGCGTACACTGGCGTCTACCACTATATGGTCACTGTATGGTGGTTATATACAGTCTGCAGAGCCTGTGTGCACTAGTATATACCACTATATGGTCACTATATGGCGGTACTATTGGTCTTTGTGTACTGATCAGTAATAGTGTAGGGGTATTATTCAGTCACTATTTGGTGGTAATTTGTGGTCATGTTCTGGCGGTATAATCAGGTTCCTATGTAATAGCGTTATTGGTAATGTTGGTCTTGGTATAGTGGGATTTGTTTGGTAGCAGTATGATAGTGATATGTATGGTGAGGTATTATTTACCCCTTGTATTATCTACATTATCTAACAGCATGTCCTGGTTAATGTTCTAGGTCATGGAGCTGGGCAATGGGGGGGGGGGAGGTTGGGGCCCCATCCAAAAGTTTGCTTTGGGGCCCTAGCTTCTCTGGTTACGCCCCTGATTCTACATATAGCCATGTTCGCCTCCTCCAGTGTCTTGGCAAAAAACTGCCACACCGCCGAGTAGATGATTTTACTACCAATGCTCCGCAATGACTGACTGTTAACGGCGCTTTCCGGTGAGCCCCTGTGCTGCTACTTTCTGGGACCTGCAAAGTGGGTGGTCTACATCGTGGCCGTTTGTCTTCCGACCTCGCACTGCTACCACCCTGCTGTCTCCTGGTCACACTACTGACTTGCTGGCTGCGCCACTGCCTGATGCTCAAGCTGCAGCTCTCTTCTCCCGATGATGATGATGAAGCCCTTGCTTCCAGGGCCAGGACGATGGGTAGTCGAAGATAATCGGCCGCCTAGGGCGCCACTTCATCCCAGGCAGAAAAGGGGGCTTAAGGAGGCATGGGCTGAATTTTCCATTTGGGGGGCACTTTATGCCTTGTTTAACTAGGGCACCAGACTACCTTGTCCCAGCCTTGCTTGCATCACCCGGCTTCCAAGTGCGATCGGCTACATCGATTAGTGTTTGCCTGTCACCACTGTCCTCCTCAACGGTCTCGCTTTACAGAGCCTTACTGCTCACAACATAACCCCCCATGCCACTCTCCTCATCACTACTTGCCCGCTTCTGCAAGAGACAGCGGATGTCTTGCCCACCTCTTTGCTGCCCACTGTCCTCAAATAGTTTGTCCTCGCTGTATAGTGGCTCAGAGCCAAAAGCACATAGTAGTTCTCTGGCTGTGGGAACCGAACAGGACAGAGGCGAGTGGAGGACATGTGAGGGCCCCTGACCTGCTCCCGGGCAATGTCAACTAAAGATTGTGTCTTACGGATGCACCGACTCTTTGCCGGGGTTATCAGGTGTCATCTGGGAGAAAGTGGATGACCTAGTCAACCATTCGAGAACCGTTTGCTTGTTGGTCAACACATGGCCGCTAGATGACACCGGAACCTCTGACCTCGCAGAATGAACCCTGCTGTGACGTCCCCTTACTGTGCTGCGACCTGTGCCTGGTCCAGGAACCTACAATTGCGTTCTTTGACGCTATAGTAGGATCTTGGCCCTGAGCTCATTTTCTAGCTGGCGCCGACATTACCTTGTCAGGCTACGTACCCACTTAAGTTATTTGGTCAGTTTTGCCCCTGTAACGGTGTGTTCCCACGGCAAGTGCCAAATACCGGTCGGTTATGCGACCGGTATTTGGACTGTTTTGCGGCCGTCCCCACTGCTAATCGCAGAGAAAAGCCCTCCCCCCTTCACATTGAGAAGCACATATTCCATCCGTAAACCAGACAGAAGAATGTGCTTACACAATGTTTTGCGGGCGGACCGCGGGCAGAAAAAACGCTGGGCGGAAAACCCATGCAGTGGGGACTGCTGTACGGGTTTTCCATAGAGCCCTGTTCTGTTCATTTTCGGACGTTTTTTCAGGCGGTCTTCAAACCCGCAAACCGCTTGAAAAACCCGTCGAAAACCCATGCCCTAACTGCCCAGAGAAGTAAAGTGTGAAGCGATTCTAAGAGCGGCGGCAGTCATCTACGTGTCATACTAAAACACAGAATTGTATCAAGACCAAACCACGCTCCCTATGCATATTTGAGCATTGCACAATGTTCTACAACACCATACAGGCTCTTCACAGCCAGGAAATAGCTGTTCTTTAACGCGATTTCGCTGCAAATAAATTCGGGTTGAAATTATTTTTTTCAGAAAATTCGGTGAATCTGATAAACTGATAACTGAATTTTTGAGAAATTCGTATTTAATAAAGGTGTAAAAAGGTGATGTTCCATTTAGTTAAAGTTAAGTTTTATTAAAAAAAGGCCCCCATGATGAGAGGTGGGGTCGGAGTGGGGATTAGGGAAATTGAGGAGTCGTAGCTTTGGCATATAACTCCAAAAACACCATACCAACAATGAAGTGTGTAGGTGGGAACATTATGGTGAGGAGCTGTTTTTTCCGCATGTGGGCATGGAAATTTTAATTTCCCCTTTGTCATCAGCAGACACAATGGGTTAATACCCTTTTCCCACCCCAGCTAGAACAGAGAAAAAAACAATATCGGTTGAAGAAATTCAAGCATTAATTAGTCCAACATCCCCCCTAAAGCTTTCTTCGCCCCAGCAGGACTTTTATGTTTTATTTTTTTTTTACTCGTGGCTCCTGTGGTGGAGACCCAAGAGTTTCTTGGTACATCCTCCTCATTCCCCCAATACTGATCTGTCTAATTGGCCTTGGATCCCAGAGTTTTTCAACCTGCGTTCCAGTTTAAACTCAGCAGTGCTTTCTTCCTTGTTGGCAGCCAGATGCTCTGCGTACCAGGAGAATAGCGCAGTATCAGAGATTGGCTTCCTCTACTGGCTCATAATGGTATTTTAGCATTTTCTATGTGTGCTGCCAGGCTGAGTACTCTTCATGGTGCAAAGAAAGGAAATGGTTTTCCTCACACTTTCAGAACCTCCGGCGTTTGCGATCTTTGTTGTTAATTTTCTCCTGGTTCGGGGGATTGGCTGCTTTTTTATTCCGTTTTTTTTGTGCACTGCCAACCACACACTCTCCATTAAAAAGTTAGGGAAAAGAGTTCTCTCATACCCCAATGTTTTTGGTAATTTTTTGGGTCTTTTTGGGGTTGTCTTCTGGTTCAGAAGATTTGGTTACTGCGTCTTATTTTTTTTTCTAATTTTATATTGTAAGCACAGAAACATGAGAATATAAGCTGGAAGTTATGACACAGGTTCTGTGCTAATAGTTCTCGGCTCCTGCTTGGTAACTGAGTATTTTTAAATCTGCCACATGGTGATTTTGTTGTTTAAGCAGAAGCTAAACAATTATTATTTGGTTGTGTTGCAACTGCAAAAAATGGTTTTCAGAATACAGTCATGGGAGATTTACTCAAAACTGACACAGTGGTTCCAGAATTGTATTGCCTGCTTTATTTAAACCGCACTGGTGCTCTTATTGGAGGGGCCTCCATTTAGAAAACCCCCTTGCTATTAACTCTTTTTTAAATTCTAAAACCATTGTTTTAAATGCCTTTTTGATTTCTCCCGCTTTTAGCTAAGTTAAGGAGGTTCATAGAGGGTCTTTTTCTGGCCTGGTATATGACATCCTTTTACATGTTAAATAGTTTTAAGACCGGAAAAAGACAAAAAAGTCCATCAGTTCGCCTTTTGTGTAAATGTTGTCCAGGAAGGGAAAAAACCCAATGAGGTTAAAGCCAATTGTCCTATTTTAGGGAAAGAATTCCTTCCCGATCCAAAACTGGCAATCATAAAAACCCTGGATCAAAAGAACCTTTCCAAAATCCTAGACCCTTTGGCGAGATGTCCCCAAAAGCCAACGCCAGTTTTTTTTGTCCTTTTTTCGGCAAACCTAATTTTTTTTTGCCATTTCTTGTTGTAAATGGCGTGTAAACCAAAACTAGATTCATTTTGCCGGGAAACGACACTTTGTAATGCCCTAAATAAGGGGGTGCACGGGGCGCCCCCGACGGCAAATGCCCTATTGAGGGCCCCCCCCCCAAAATTGTTTAAATTGCACCCCGTCCAAATCGCCTGGGATAATGCATCCCCCTTTTATACAATGATTGCTTGGGGCCGGGAGTATTTTACAATGCACCCTTTTTTTTACAATGCCCCCCTTTTTTATGCAATGTGCCTTTTTTTTTTATGAAGTGCCATTTTAAAGCATATTAATTAATCTATGAAGTATACCCGACGCCAAATTTTTAGAAAGTATCGGAATTTCAGGCACACTTTACACTGATTTAATGCGCCTAACACTTGCATAGATACGCCACTTTTCGCCCTTAATGATTTATGACACTTCATTTGATGATAAATGAAGTGTAATATTAACATTCCCCTAAAACAGCACTGATGAAACTTTTTTCTTCCCAAAAAGCTT